>CM037931.1:7624591-7722263 GCA_021346845.1 Apeltes quadracus
CTCTTCCAAAAACGACCTACCTGATTGTGTGTTCATTTGACACACTGGAGTATAGCCTTTTTACTCTACAATTGTGTAAGATTTAGTATCTAAAATAAGAATCAAAATAAAGGAAATAATTAAGAGTAAATAAATGTGATTTTAGGTTTACGTGAGACCATCCAATTAGCTTTGTTTTTGGCTCCCCATTGAAGCGTGTTGACCTGCCAATATTAGTTGATTGGTTCTCGACCTGGGCCATGTTCAGTTAACCTGGTCTGGTTATCATAGATACCGCACGTCAAGTGGGCTCGTTTCACCTCCCAAGTTGTTAATGAGGGAACTAAATGGCACTGTGACTATGACAGAGCTTGCTTAGGGTGTGTGTGTGTGTGTGTTTGTGTGTGAGTGTGTGTGTGTAACGTTGTCAAATTTACAATTTTCTTAACAAAGTAGTTGATTATAGACAACTGATCCTGGGGGTTTAATTTGATACAAAGTACAGTGAGCACATGAAAAGAATGAATTGACACTTGAATATTAATTTGTTTCTAAAGCATATTTTTTCTATTTTGCCTGTATTATAATTTAAAAAAACGTTCTTTGCAGGAAAGATGTGTCTCGGTGGCATCGCCAACCATTGAACACAATGAATATTTGAATCTTGTCAGTTTCATCACCCACTGATCAGATGGTCTGTTTTTGCAGATTGGTAGTGCAGCTTTGAGTTCCTTATTAAAAGCAAAGAGGCAGAGCGCAGTGGAGGTAGAGAGGGAGAGAAAGCAGTGGAGAATTTCCGTACTTCATTAATTGGCCGCTCCGTGGTACACTAAACCTGGTGCGCACTCGCTAGCCAAACACGTGCACGCACATACGCACTCACGGACACGCACAAAGCACAATGTGAGCTGCGACTGCTCTGAAGCCACTGCCGTATATTTAGTCGAGGGAGACGGGGCTCTGCCACTTTTCCTCTTGCTTACTCTCGCTCCTTCTCTTCCGCTCTCTGTGGCCGCGTTGAAGAGGAGTCTCATGGGAGGGCTTAACTCTGAGCCCTCATTCTTTTCTTTTTTTCCCTTTTACTTCCTTATCGTCTGAATGGAGCTGCATACCGTAGTTAAAACTCGGTCCAGGAGACGCACTCTGTGAAGAGATAGAATAGAGAAACGGGATTTTCCGTTGGTGCCCTTCTGCTTTTATTAATAACACTAACAGGCTTGCCATCATTGCTCTGCGCGCATGATGTAGAGAATATATCCATGAGCCACCGTTCTTTCTAGTGGTGCCTTTTGTAATGCCACCGTATGATAAATCATCCAAATTGGACCTGTTTAGCCGTGAATTGTGAATGTGGTGCAATCAATAGTTCACTTGAGGGCAAACTTGAGGTCAGCAGCGTTTCACATGTCTATCCGCACCTTCCATGTTGGAGAGTAATTCACATGATGTACAACCTGCAAAATCCCAGCAGCGTTTGTGTTGTCATGGTTATTGAGTGTCCGGGAGCTTCAGGGGAAATGGAGTTTGGGGGCTGTGAATGGAGGAATGGATGGGTGTGAGTTGAGGGGGGAGCGGAAAGGGGGGGGTGCTGCTGCTATCTTAATTGCTTTCCGTGAATAATTTTAGACCCCTAATTTAGCAATAATGGCAGTGGCTGTGGCTTTTGTATTTATTTATCCAAACATTAATTGACAGCACTGACATTAGCCAGGGTGGTTATTGCACATTTGATTGCGCACAAGGGAGCAAAGAAAATTACAGTAATTATCATTCAGATATGGAATTTGCATTCCGACACTTAATGTTTCTGTCAGTATTTTGGTAACGAGGCACTATGCCATGACAACAGCATTTTAGCTGATCTCAATCTCTGTTTCCCTAAACCCAGTCAAACCAGCGCTTGTAGAGAACAGACGCCATGTGTTTAGCTCCTCAGCTCGGGGAATTCATTGGAATTAATGTGTGGTGTGTTATTGTGGACAGACATTAACGTTCCTGTTTTTCACAGGCGGAGGGAGAAGACAATTTGAAGAAGATGCAGCTGATGGAGCTGGCCATTCTGAATGGAACATACAGAGACAACAACATCAAAACACGTAAGTGAACTTCTATAGACGCATACATTCAGTACATGTACAACTTTACACAATCCATCTGTTTTGAACCAACTAATCTTTTAACTTCATTGACCATACTTAATTAGATTTGATATGTCCTGTATTCCTCATAAACTAATACTGTTTACCTTCATTTAAATGAATGTGTAGTGTCGTATTATCTATGACCACGAGCAGACATCTTTCTCTCTCAAGCTCTCCAAACAATCCATGTTTACCTACCAGACCATCAGTAGGATATTTTCCATTCTGTTCTACTCCGTATTTCTTTCCCCCTACCCTGCCCTCCTCCTCACTCCATTTTGCAATCCAAATGCCATCACTGTGTATAACTTGCGCTTGGCAAACTCTTTCAGCGGATTGCTGTATTCCACCTGCTCAGCGCTCGCTGCATGTTGGTCTCTAGCTCACATGTCACCCGTTCTCTGCATATTCAATAGTGATCCCAATTTAGAATAATGAAGGGATTCATTGTTCGGTTGCGTGTTTATTAATTCAAAAAAGTACCCTGTTACCCTTATATTTGTCATCAGCAAATTAACTTGGGCGATTACAGTACCTGATCTAATTGAATGGATATAAACATAAACATCAATACAAGTAAGGCTCAATTGAAATTATTACAAATTTTATCCTTGTACTCAGACAGGAACAATTCTGCAAACTTGATTATACATAACTGTCACTATGCATTCAATACCAAAATAGGTGTGTGTGTGTATATGTGTATGTGTATATATATATATATATATATATATATATATATATATATATATATATATATATATATATATATAAAAATTTGTTTGGAATTCATAAATGCCGACCACTCACCATTTTTTTTTTTAATTCCCAATTGGATAGTGGAATAACAAATTATACACATACAGTACGCAGAGATTAATCACCAAATATCCATTCTAAATGCATAATAATTATTTGAATCGCACAAATTCTATTAAGCCCAAATATTTACTAAATATCTACTATCTGGACCCTTATTTACGTTCTTGATTATCATTCAAAATGTGATTTACTATAGTAACATCAGAGACTGCTCTTGTATATACTTGGACACAATTTGTTAAGTAAAACTAGACATGCCTAACTTCACTGTTTTCGTCTTCCGTGTTTAACATTTATCTCCTAAAATGTTAGCCACAAGGAAATGGGTCACCGTTGAACTCTGGTCACACAGGCGCTTGATTCGATTGTCTGGCCTTTTGGGAAGCTTGTGTTGGACAGCTTACAGCATGTGCTTATGCAGCAACAACCAGGGGAACAAAAGAATTTCTGCGTGTGTTCACCTGTACGTCAACCAACTTAAATGGACTGCTGACTATGTGAGGGGTGTGGGGGGATCAAATCTTTTAAGTTGCGAGAAACTTGGAAGTTGTAATTTCTCATTCTATCTTCAGGCCAAAATTGTCTTGTCTGAAATCTTCAGCGTTTCCCTACACATAGTCACCAGCTCTGTTTATGTTGGCATGTGCATAGTTTACTTCACCTGTGCCATTACCAGTAGATGAATGTTCAGCTGCCATGGTGATTTGTATGTTTTGAATGCATTGGGATGACCGCAGCATTTCGTGCTTCTCGTGTTTTGGTGTGAGGGGCATTGTCTGTATTTTGTTTGGCTATGTTGACTTTTCCTTTGCAAACAGATTGTGGCTCTTGTGATTCACCACCATGATCATTGCATGGACTAATGTTTCCTTTTGCCCCCTTCCTCTCCCCTCTCCACCTGCCACTTCCCTTTTCTTTTTCCTCCTTTTTGTATTTTCACCTTTCACTGTTCATCTGTGATTATGATCAACCACACTACACTTTTATCTTTTATCTCTTTCTTTCTTTCTACTCCTGTCCTTCGCTCTCTTGCTTATGGCAGCCACCCTTGCATTCTCTCTTGCAGCGGCGGCAGCGGCCGCTCAAGGCCAGCGTCTCATTGCGGCCCCCAATGGTCAAGTGTTGCCTCCCCAGGCACTCCGGCCTCCAACACCAGGTGGGGGCCCCATCATGAACCTCATCCGGTCCCCTCAGATGGCCGCCATGTTGCCCAATGGTACCCCCACCCTGGTGCCTCCCTCACCGGATGGCGGTCTTATCTACACCACCCAATACGATTACCCTTACGCCCTGGCACCCACCTCCCTGCTGGAGTACCCCATTGAGCACAGTGGGGTTCTAGGTAAGAGAGCCTGGGGAAGCATGGGTCCAGGTACAATGGCCAGCTTTAGCCAGCTTGGACAGGAGGGCAGCTTGTTTTACCCCGGAGCTGGGGTGCTGGACGCTGCTGCCATGAGCCACAATCAGGAGTTGTTGAAAGGTAAATATGTCGTGTCCACCTGAAGATCAAAAAACAGACTGACTGCGTTGATGTGCTGGTGAAGCTCTTGGTAGTGGGATGACCAGCTTTGTGGCTTGTATGGACACTGTATTAAAAAGGCAAAGGGGACAAAATGTTCTTTTTTAGGGCTAGGCTTAAATTTGTAATGTAGTCCAAGGTTCCGTTACTGTTTAACTTGCGTTCTCGCCAAACAATTACGCTCTCAGGTTTAGATATTCTCTTCTGCATAGGAGCGCTTGGCTCTGTGAATTCAGCCGTGCCAACAGAAACGACACACACACACACACACAGAGCCTGCTCTCTAACCCTTTCATGCACTGGCCTGGAGGCAAATTCAGTCTGGCGGCAGATCCCCTCGGATTTCTGCAGCTTTTGAAATCATTTCTCTGTGCTGTTCTCTGCAGGCAGGCCTTGATGTCTGTAGATAGTCCCTCTCTCACTCCCACTGGGGATGTTCATTAAATTCCTCAATTCTTCCCTTTTTTTTATTCTCCCCCCCGTCTCTCCATTGTCTTAGCTTCACTCCCCTTGAACTTGAGCTATGCGCTAATACCTGACCCTCCCCATAGTTTGTCAGGAGTGCAGTTCAATGTGAGGGTCTATACATTCTATTCCTTCTCAATGGTGCTTTAACACATATGCTACCAAAGAGATAACTGAACATCTAAGAAGCAATTATGAACAGTCTTTTATTAATGCTGTTCAGTAGCAGACACTAGCCTCATTTTAGCTAACCCGTGTCTTTAACGTGCCTCTGGGAGTCATATGTGGACCAGACAGGGGCGCCTGACTCGCGTTTCTCTTTAACTTGCAGGGTTACACCAGCTTAGTGCATTTTATTTACTCACATTATCGATTGGTGCCTTCAGCAACACACGGCTCTGTGTGGAAACACTCACTCACACTCTCACACACACACACACACACACACACACACACACACACACACACACACACGCACACTTAAGCACTTGGTTTGGCAGCCTGCGCTACTGTATCCAGCCACTATTGGCTTCTTTGAGAATAAAAGGAATGTCAGGCCATCTGCTTCTTTGGAGTAGTGCAGGTGGTTGCATAGTCATCAGCCGTAACTGGCACGATATCCTCATTGAAATTTACAAACTTAGTTCCCGCATCCAACTCTTTCTCTAGGAAGATTTATTTTTCTTAATACCGGCGCATCTTAATTTCGTTGCACTTAAACATCCAGTGACTAACGGCTTGTTTGTGTTATGTACATACAACGCTGTTGAGTGCTGCAATTGGAAGAAATCAGTTGGGACAAATGTTATGGGCAAATGACTGCCTCTGCCTCCACTGCGTAGATTGGAGAGAGAGATGGTGTAAGAGGGAAAGATAAATTGAAAGACCGGGAGAGGCAGGTGGTGTCTGGCGCAATTCAATTACCATCAGAGCCGTATTGGATTCCCACCACCGTTCAAAATAAAGAAACAAATTTCTCTCAATCCCCCTCTGGATCCCAGAGGAAGAATCACATTATTTTTTCAGACAGCTCCAAAGCCTTTACCCTTTGCCTGCCCCCTTTATAAGAGCCCTCTAGAACTCTGAGCACTGTGGAATTTTATTACTTAAGTTATGGATTTTTAAATACCAAGTAAATGTCCAAAAAGGCGTATCATTTTTTTCTACTGAATTTTTTCTACACATAAAAACAAGCTCTGTAGTGGCTGTGTGCGCGCGTCTGGGTTTGTGTGTGTGTGCGTGTGCGTGTGTGTGTGTGTGTGTGTGTGTGTGTGTGTGTATCTACTATAACCTGTATTATGTTGCTTTTCTGTGTATTGTATCTAAGCATTATAATGATAATGGTTTAAAAATGTGAATATTCTTACTGTAAAAGCTGATTGTTTTTTCCCTGCTCAAAGTGAACGGTTTCTAACCTTGTGGACCTGTTACAATCTAGGTGCAATGGCTACTAAAGTGAGACGGCATGACACGCGGGTCCATCCTTACCAAAGGATTGTGACCGCTGACAGAGGTCAGTTTAGTCTTTTAGCTACACACTGTTATTGATTGATGACTTTCAATGATTATTATGCCCTGATGCCTTAGTTATGAATTTCTACATCTGTATTGTATTTTTTGTTTTTTCTTACCCCCATCGCTTTTCCTACCGCACATATCCACACGCCATCTAAATGGTTAATTGTGGTATGCACATTTTGTTTACATTTAGTACTTAGTAACATATACAGTATTCTGTAGATGATGTATATGTCAAAGCTCAGGCAAAAGTGATTTGAACAGCTTTTGGTTTATGCAGCTGTGAAGACAGGTAGTACTGCAGGCCGTGTTAACGGCGCATAATGACATTCCTCTGATGTGAGATTAGAGCCTAAAACGGGGCGGTCTTGTTCCCATACATGATTTATCTGCTTTGCTCGCAAGGTGCAAAGAAAAAGGAATAGCGTTTCTATAGAGCATCTGAGAGGCCTGGTCGGCAGAAGACAAGTTGTCATGCTGCTACTGCTCACCATTTCACCTTGAAATTCCAATTTATTTAGTATTTTATTTTTCTATTGAAAGAAGACAGACATAAGATGGATAGCTTGCATGCTCCAGTTAATTTATATAGATTAAAAAAAAACTAAGAACATTTTAAATATTTCAGTTGTACACAAGGTACTGTCATTTTATATTTGAGCATTTTATAGCAAATGTATTTATGGTTCTGGTGTATATTTATATTATATAAAAATATACTGCTAAATAAAGAGAAATAATTGGAAAACATTGATTTATCTATTCATTGCACACTTAACGCTAGCCACAGTTACCCTTCACATAACATTAGTGAGACTCCTTCCACTAATCACACTGTAACTTGCACTCCAACTCGACAGACACTAAAAAACTAGATTTCTGTGTGTCTGTTCAACCTCTTTGCTTCTGTTTTGATTTTTGGGGGTAATGTGCACTTAAATTAAACCACCATGCTACCAGATTTGGGGTGGGTGGGATCACAACGCGACTACCTCATGATTATGTTCAGATTAGCCGGGTTCATCTCACATTGGCACAGGGTTCAGGAGCGGGGGGGGCTACATGAGAGATTGCATTCATTTTATTGTTAAAATGATGTCATTCCAGTCTCTTCTTGCTGACACTAATATCCTTTCTATCTTTTTTTTCTGTTTGTTTTGTTTTTGTTTCTAACCACCTAGCCGCCACCGGCAACTAACACATGACCTTCTGACCTCTGAACTCTTCACCCAATGACGAGCCGCCCCAAGCCTGCCTGCTGATCAGTTAACTGGTAATTGCCTTTTGCTAGCCTCTCGGACGCAAGTGAGAGAGGGAGAGAGGCGCGCCTGACCGTACAGTTACCCTAACACGTTCTGAAACAAACAGAAAAAAGTAGGAACCAATGGAAAGTCTTCACAGAAACACAACAAAACCCAACAAAGTTGTGTGTTATCCATATTTTTCTGTTTATTGAGTTAAGTTCCCATTCTTTCTATTTCTTTTTCTTCATGAATCATATACTGGGTGGACGTGTTTGTGGTATGACTCATAAATCTGCACTGAATTATATAGCAATAATGACCCCCACCCCAGCCTGCTCACCCACCCTCCTTTAATCACTCAATTGGTGACCTCACATGCCCGAACAAAAGTTATAAACTCTATTTGACGCAAACCATTTGGTTTCAGAGTAATAAGATCACCCTCCTCTGAGAAACCATAAAACAATCTCCTAAGCCCCCTTCCCGTCCCACTATGTTCCTACCTACTGGGAGAGAAAAGAAATGGAAGGAAAGAGAACATACACTCACATTAACTTGTTTAATTTCTGTCATTTGTTGAGCTCTAAAATGTAATTATGAGCTGACACATTCTGGGTGTGCCCCTCCAAACGCCTTTCTGTCTGTTTTTAAAAACAAAAAAGCATGGCTACAGTGTTTGCAAAAAGCTTTTTATGATTTATGTGTGTTGTTTTTTTTTTTGTTGTTGTTTTTTTGGCTTTACTCATTTTCTCGACTTGATTTTGGTTTCTCCGTTGTCCATTTGACTAATTAGCTTTGCTTGAATTGACTAGCCAAAATAAGGCGAATGGTAACCTGAAAAACAAAAGCAATCTGATGTATGAAGCAGGCTGCAGAAACTAAGGGAGGGCAAGATGGGAAGGTCAGCGTTTGGGCCGATGGTTCCGAGTGTGTGTGTGTGTGTGTGTGTGTGTGTGTGTGTGTTAATTAATACTACAATGAAAGTAGGGTGTGCTGAGGCTTCGGGGACATTGGGTCAGTGCTTATTAGCTACTGACCAATGCTACGTCCCCATCCACACTACATCCATTATACAGTGCCTGATGTATTTAGAAAATAATCTCTATGAGTAAGACGAGCTGTGATTTGAAAAGACAAAAAAAAAGTATTAAGTGTGCACATTTAGCCAAAGGGTTTCCCAATGATTTATATATCTGCAATTATGCATTTGACTCACAAGGGGCTCTCTTTGTGATTTTAGAGTTTGGAAGGGTGTGGATTTGGGGTGTCTGCCCTCAACTGGAACAGAGAGCCAGTCAGATTACTTTAGACCCATTCATTTATTTTTCTGATGAGGTGACAAAAGGCAATTAACACTAAATCAACACGCTACTCAATTACAAGACACGGCTAGGGGAAGGGCACTTTGAAGTTCTGTACATAAGTGCTTTTGTCATGAGGTTTCTGAACTGATTTGTTGCATCACATTGCCAAAATAGTTTATGTCCTCATTTGTTTGCGTCTCAACATTTGGCCACTTTTTTTTTTTAAGTGTCTTATTTTCAACCCAAACTACAGGTGGCCATAATCTGAGCCATCCTGCAAATATCTTTTATTATTTTAGGGATGAAACCTTTATTTTCAACGCATGACAAACCCTCCAAAAGCGCATCCACAATGTGTCGCACTTTCCTCTGATCGTAGTCGAGCTCCTGAGCTCACAATCTTTTGTTCAACTCAAGAAAAAAATAGGATGTGAAAGCCATGCCTGCCTGTTCAAATTGCTTTATACATACGTCTTATATATATAAATATATATATGTGTGTATATATATATATATTTATACATATAAAAATAAATATACAAATGTAGATATGTCATTGCATATACAAATACATAAGTGAACAAAAAAATAGATAATTTTACAGGGTGCTGGAGAAGATAAAAAAAAATTGAAAAATCTATTTTTGGCAATTTTAGCTTTTGATACTTTACTTGCAGTTACAAAATCTGAAAAAATAAAAAATGAAGAAAAGTTTAAAACGGCATAGAGGATACGAGTGGGTGAAGAAAAAGCGCTGTTACTTGGATCAAAACCGTCAACACTTTATCGAGGAAGTTGAGGATGCGAGCGCGACGGACGCCTCGAGGGTTTTAAAAAGGAGCAAATCAAAGTGCCTTATCAACAGTGGTTTCTGTTTTCTGAGTATTCCAGTTGTGTTCAATAATACCCAGCACCCACCGAGATGGCGCAGAGAGGAATGGCTAGTGTTACATGGGTAGCTCCCACCCGATCGTGGTGTTACCGAAGTTATTCTATGCAAAAAGAATAGCAGTCGTTTTGACCAGCTAAAATATGTGCCATAGTTTTGTCTTCCTGAAATGATTTTGTTTTTCTTTTCCCTTACTTGATGGCCCTTTACTCTGCTGTATGTGCAGGATTTGTCCACTTTTTATTTAGATTTTAATGATCATATGAAATGTTGTCTTGATCTTTGGTGACTGTGACTAACTTCCTAGAACAAATTGAACTGCCATTAGCATTGCAGCAGTCTGCCTCAACGTGTTCTGATCCGGAGCTAAAGCAATGCATTACGCTTAAGGTAACGGATATGAATAAGGTGGAGATGGGGGGGGAGGGCTTCCCTTCGGCATTAAGCTTAATTTGTTTCAATAGCTGTAAACTGAAAGCAAGTCGATGTCTCCCGATGTCAATTTGACAACAAAAGTATCAATACAGTCCCGGGACTTCTAATGGGCGCATTAAATACCGATAATGAAACAAGCGACTCCATTTCACAGCCAAATGGTTTCCAGTTATTGAAACAACAGTTCTTTGCTCGAAGGTAAAAGTATTCAAATTGTATCAAAAATTACCCTTTGGTTTTTCTATTCATAGCTCTTTCATCATGTTACATCGAAGGGTCAATTAACTTTTCTTTCTCAGTGTTATTATTTGAAATTGAAATGCAATATCAAAGTGGAGCACGTGATGGCTATTCAGCATTTGACAGTATTAAGAAAATTCCTTCCGCAATGTTACAACCTGCTGTTTCATTGTGAAAGGCTGGATAAGTCCATCAGGTGAAAGGTTAACTATATACCTACCGTATTCTCTCTGGCCTGCCTACTACATGTATGATAATGTAATTAACAGCCATTGTTACAGGTTTATAATGTATTTTTCTAATCTCATTTTATATGTATATTAATCATGTTTCTGAGTGCTTTTTTTTTTTTTTTTAAATGAAATCCACATGCAACCCCCTCCCCCCCCGCCCCCTCCTGCCCTCCCGCCCCCCACACCTCCCCTCTCTTCCTCCCCTCTCCATTCTCTTTTACATCTTAAACTGTCTCTTGTGGGGAGTGTTGCCTTTTCCCGGTTATATTTGGTTTTGTTTTCTTGCTTATTCCCAGCTTGTTTAACTCATTAGCTACTTTATTAGTTCTCTTGTCATAAGTATTTTTACATGCTTGCATTTAGTTTTCATGGTGTATGCTGTTATTTTTCTTATTAACCTCTTGGCATTTATTTTAATAAAACATTCTTAGTAAGAATTTTACTAACTTGCTGATATTTTGTCTTGTGTTTTTAACCAGTTTCATGTATTACCTTGGTCTGGTTCACGGACTAACACGATTAAAACTGGTGTCTGGCCACCAAGCACACACACACACACGTACACACGTCAGTTTTGCACATACATATACTAAACGCACACACACAGACACACACAGACACACACATTCTGACTCAGCCTAACTGGAACCTGCACGGGTTGATGAGCGTCCCCCACTCGCGCTCACGCACTCTCCCCTCTGTGCCGAGGGATCCGCCGACTCGTCATTACACCAACGCTGCTGCTGGGGGGGGGGGGGGGGAGGGGGGGGGGCGACTCGTGTTAGCTGTCCCGTCCTTCCGTGTCACTGACCCCGTGAGACTGCAGGAAGGGTGTCTGTGGGTGGGGGGTGCACCTTGACCAGCGCTCACTAGGACTAAAGGGGTGACTTGTGTGTTAGAAGTCAAAAGCAGTGTCCTCTTTCTCTAAATGGCGATTAGTGCGGGGCATGCCATAATCTGTGCAAAAATGCATATTAGTCCTCTCAAAAGGATTTAATTACTGTGAATTTATGCAACGGGCATCAGCAGATGTTATAAATGTATTTATTTACCACGGACACATAGATGGCGGCTGCGTGATGGCTGCTCCTTCTCCATCGCCTCAAAGGCTCGTCATGCCTGGATCGCAGTTATCACCAGCTGTTGTCTGTTTGGTGACTACTTCTCCCAATTCAGCTTATTGATATAATGGCTAATACCGGGCCATTTGGGAGCATCCATAATGCTTAGACACGCACCAGTACGCTGAGCCAACGTGCCTTTGTTCTTTGGGATCAAAACAACCTTCCTGTTCCTTCCAGTGTAAAATGCTGATATGGCTTTCAGCTAGCTGGTGTTTGTTGTTTTGTCTGAAACACTGCCAGTGTGTGTTGTTCACGCGACTATCCAGCCTGTTTTCTTCCTCTCCACTAATTCAAGGTATTGAAACTGACACACGAGTGAAAGATTAATTTATTAATCCTGATTATTACTTTAACCCACTGAGTGATGCCTCAAGACTTTTCCTTCTTTTTTCTTCTCCTTTTTTAAATGTGCACAAGACAAAACCACTCGGCCATAACTGTTGCAAGCCTTTTCATGTCTCAGTAAGCAATGCTCCAGGAAGGATGAAAGGTGTCTAACATCCAATCTAACTTTTATTTCCTCTGACATTTTTGCGCTTTTGAACACCCGTTTTGATCTGAAAACGGGTGTTTTTGCCTAACACCTTCTGAAACACCAGCCAGTAAAGACAAAGATTGGATTAATGGCTGCAAGCCTTTATTCATTTTTTCTTTTCTCCTTTTTGATTTTCGTCTAGTCGGCCATACGGTTTTTCAATTCATCACCATTAATGTTTTAGCCTGGCTCATACTTGCCATATGCAGCGAGAGCTGAAATCCGTCCATCAGCAGCCAATATATTTATGTCGTTGCAATCTTTTCAACAACCGAGCTGATGAAGATTGTGTTGACTGGTGTTTTTTTTCCAGAGCACAATGTATTGCAAACACTGCCTTGAAATATTGCATCTGTGAGTTTAAAAGTGCCTTTTTTCCTACGATAAGGAAAATATTTATTTTTCTACTTTTATTATTCAAGCGCAACTCATCAAATTTTTTTGGCAACTGGGAATGTTTGACCAAACATTGGGAATTTGGTCTTGAATTAAACTTGAGCTTGATGCAAAAAGGTTTTTGAATTCGATCGACTGAGGACTTTTTTCTTGATTGAGCCACAGTTTGCGCTGAGGGGCTGTTTGCGTACTGCTGCCTTCCCAACCAGTCACAGGGCCATAGTGCATTTACCTACTAACTACCTTTTCACCTGTCAATCTTTTATTGTTCCTCTGTTCTGTTTAACAAACATTCCTCCAATGAGTTAAACGGCAGGTCAACTAATCCGTAGCACTCAGGTGGTCAAAGGGCAAATGCTACCAAATTACCAAATTTTGATTTTTTTTTTTTTTTTTTTTTTTAATTTTACTACCCCCACTGGATTTTTGTTTCTCTTTTTTTGACTGTGATGAGTATGCATTAAAAGTATCGTTTGTTTTCCTAAAAGTATGCCAGTATATGGTATCTACTGGTAGTTCCTCATCCACATAGTGGTGCACTAAAATGTGACAATTCTTTTGTGGCCGAAGTTTTTATGTGAAGTAGCTTTGTTTTTGTGTTGTTTTTACAGAGGATTAGACTCAGAACTTTGAATAGGGTGTCAAATGTGTAATGCCAGTTTTTATAGCTCACACCAAAAAAAACATCAAAGGAAAACAAATGTGTGTGCAATAAAGAACCATATTTACAAGCTTCCCTCTGACTGCTTTACCTGGACTGGTCCTTTACTCCTGTGCTCATACTTCCTTACCGATGGCATCGCTTCTTCGGGACGTGTGAAGGTAGGTGCGCCGCATTAGGGAGGAAATGAAATATGAGAGTTCCACCCTGAGGAAGCGTGAGATACAAGCGCACTCTCGCGCTCTTGGATTGTAGTGTGATTGTAAAACGGGCAAAAGCTTTCCCTCTTGAGGTGAAAGCGGTGAAATCCATTTCCGGCTCAAGTCTAAACTGATGTTATGAAGTCTGAGCTGAGGACCAGTAGTGGACAGAGTCTGACTCACTTTCATTCAGTCCTGTTCACCTCCAGCGATCATGCAGGCGCATTTCAACCATAAAGGATACAAACTCACAAGAAGGAGCGATAAAGGCTGATGGCACGCGGCTATGTTCAGACCCGTGAACTCACCGCTGAGGTCAACCGCTCAGCAAAAGCTGCACGTCGCACTGAATGAGCTGCAGTGTCTGAAAACGGTAATATGGTTGCATTTGTCCTATCGGATTAAACAACTCTCATAGAAGATAAAAAATCCTGATATTGGCTGAAAATGATTTGGAAGATAATGAGACAGTTCGAATAGGCAGAGCCTCTCTGGGGCCTTTTCTTTGTGAAGGACTTTCTGGTGAAAAACCAGATTTAGTATTTAGTGAAACAAGGTTATGCTTTCTTTGCTTTGTTTCTCTCTTTTGCCGCCTTCATAAAGGAAACCCATTACCACTTTATACAGATTTCACAAGTGTTTTATAATGTCAAACCCTTTCCCAAGGGCCATCGATTGCAACTATCCTGTTTATGCAAAACAACGAAGGACAGAAATAGATCTAATTTGCCGTTGAAGTAGAACTTTGGGACCCAAACAACCTGTCTATTAACGCCAAACCTAATGAGGACACCAGAGTGAGTCTCACTGTTGCTGCTGCCATCTAAAAACGGCAGCATAATCTTGTTAACATACAATGTATTTATACCATAAGCTGGGTTGTCTTCATTTAGATTCCGAACATGCACCAAGTGGATGCAAACTGGTGTTCTTTGCAAGCACAGGTGGTAAATCTAATTCAGCGTAAACAAACAGGAGTCTCTCCACGGCTCTTCCCTTATTTTGCAGTGTCAGTATAATATGTTAGCTGCAGGCCTCTGTGTCTCCTCAAAGTCATGGACCCTAATTACCGAGCTCGGCGATGCCGCGGCGTCAGGCGCACGTGCACATACTCTTTAAGCCGCATCGAAAGTAATGGCGACTCTTCCCCCATAAATTGCGTCAGTGCTGCAGTATATTCCCATTGACACCAGTAAGCAACTCGCACAGGCTTCCAGATGACCTTTGACCTGTGAGGGAGTGAGGTGAGCCGGCTGTAAATGAACAGTTGCAGCCATTCTCCTTCAGATGGCGCCTCCATAATGCGATGCACTAATAAAAACAAAGGGCCTTGGAGTGGACGTCTCGTCACAGCTCAAGCCGGCAGCCCGGCGGCAAAGAAGACGGGGACACGTCTTCTTTCCCTCTCTGAGCTCCTCTCCTCTCGTCCTGCTTCTGCGGAATAGGGCAGTGGGGAGCAAACGCTTTGTGAGGGGGCTGCTGGAAGTGTCTCTAATGGCATGCAGGAAGCAGGGAGCGGGGAAGAGAAGTGGAAGGAAGAGGGTGCCGATGGTGCTTTTGGCTCCCGGGAAGATGCATCAAAGGAGCATTTGTTCGCGGAGACCAGCTGGGAGCCTAATCAAGGAAAGGGAACCGGAGTTTGTGTGTCTGCGCACGTGTGTGTTTTGAAGGGGCAGAGTGGAAGGGTTGCATCAGTAGTGACAGATGAACCAGCTTCCTGTGAAATGAATACAGGGCATTCATCAGAGTGCAGCTGTTTCTCTGTGTGTGTGTGTGTGTGTGTGTGTGTGTGTGTGTGTGTGTGTGTGTGTGTGTGTGTGTGTGTGTGTGTGTGTGTGTGTGTGTGAGAGAGAGGGAGACAGACTTGTTTTAGAGTGCACAGTTGTTGCAGGTTTCAAGCGTATAGTGATGAATGAAACTCTTCTTTGGGCACCTGTGCCGAATGACACAGTATAGCAGCTGGATTTTGTGCGTTTGTCACTAGTTGTGTGTGTGTGTGTGTGTAAGAACGATTGGGAGAGGGAGTCAGAAAGAAAGACAGTAGAAAGAAGAGCAGTGGTTTTATCTATTTGCGGCTGGAGAGAGTATTTTTCCTTCCAGGAATCACTGACAGACTCATTTTGCGAGTCTTTCTGATATAAATCACTCCGAGTTGTAAATAATGGGTGTTTTCTTTCCAAGAAAAGCTCTTGAGGACTTTTACCTGCTTGTCTTCGGCAGCTGCAGATACTACGGTGGTGGAAATTTCATACAATCTCTCAAATATATTCATGGAAAAGCTACTTTTAATTTGTCCAAAAGGATAACAGGTCACTTTACATTTCCCTGTTCTGTCACTCCGACTTGGACAAAACAATGAATCTTCCTCGTCAGTTTTGTGGGTCGTCCAGGATGTTAGGATGCCAATAGTGACTTTTAGTGACGGCAACATTTGTGAGTCATCTGGCATTAGTCCAAGCAAATGAAGATTGGATTCAATGAAAATGTCACAGATGAGATGTTGTCCTGGTTGCTACATGAAAATGTGCCCCTCACTGTCACTTAGTACTGACTTTGTAACACTGCAGCCATGAGAATTATTTTTTTTTTTTATGTGATCTGTACGGCGCATGATTTTAGTTCCCAGTTTATAAGTAATCTACACAAACCACTATTTACCATTAACTTTTTTTGCATAAAATGTAAGGACCTTGGCAACGTGATTTAACCCGAGGCTGAGCAGAGTCATACATGCAAACAGGCTAATATTTAACTTGTTAAGCAAAATGATGGATTCATTACACTCACTTTCGTAGTACCGTATGATCCATCATTTAATTAGCTTCAACAATAATTAAACAGCTTCTGAAAACAAGTGGCATTAGGATTTTCTAAATATGATTTTAGAAGGAAGGTTACTAAAGTGCTGGTAGTATTATTCACGTGAGCAGCTGCAGCGCCAGCTGTGCTTACAGCTTTCTGTGTAAAAGGGACACCGATGGAGGCTCCTGTAGCCCTGCTAACTGCCTATGAGTCAGCAGCATTGTGGGTAGTCTACATGCCGCCTGTGCTGCTTTTCCTCTCTTCCAAAGCCTTTCTACGCTGCTTCATGCTATTGTTGTTCTTGCGGTATAAAAGAGTAGCATGCAAAGAATTGAAAGTAGAATTGTGTGGTGGGAAGTTGCACGTCAGGAAAGGTGGTCGCCCGAAAAACAAGGTTCAAGGTTCAAGCTTAACAACAACTTTATTTCAAATAGGGGAGAGTTGACATCCTCTCACTGCCCTGTGTTTCATTGTATTTGATTCAGGATGAGAATCTTTGAGGAAAAACTACTGATCCTTCTTGTCTGTAAAGCCCCACAGGCATGCACGCAGACCTTACGACTGAGCACAATTTGGTACGTGTGTGTTTGTGTGTCAGTTCGCCCTGGGAAATGAAAACGCTGACCCAATTTTATACACCTGTGTCTCACTGCGCTCCGGCCTAGCACTCAAACACACACACACACACACACACACACACAACCCGACTCGTGCGGAGTACAGTTCTCACACGTCACATAATCCCAGATCCCAATTCACTCTGCTGGATTTACTGTTGTAATGCATCCGATTTACAGCGGAAACGACAGATGTAAATCATTTTTTGATTCCTGCTGCTTTGTTTTCTGTTAAGGATTTTGCATACTGGGTGTGGTTCCCCCCCTCGGGCTGAGCTCCCAGCATGCCGTTCGGGCCCTGGCGAGCCGCTCTGTGCCGGGGCGACCTCACACTGAGAGTTAAGGCAGTGATGAACTTCCTGCCATCCGACATCCTCACAGACATTTTCTCATCCACATTCACAGGGCGCAGAGATATTTCACATTAGCACGGTGCTATTTCTTCTCCACTGTGTGTGTGTGTGTGTGTGTGTTCAGGGAGACGGATGACTACATTGTCCCTGGATGTGTACCTCCTGTGGGTGTGTGTAGTTAATCTGGGCATGCAGTGGTTGGAAACATAAGGGAGAAGCTTTTTCTTTGTTCTTCTCTTTTTTGGGGGGGGGATTTAATCTGCCGTGTGAGATCAGCGTCAGCACTCACTCTCAGCACAGCAGCTGGGCACGGTGAACGCGACTCCATCAGCACACACACACACACACACACACACAGAATAGGTTCGTCAGTAATTGTGAGAAGTGTAAAAAGTGAAATGTGAGTTTCTACCAATTACCTTTAGGCAAGTACATAGAAGAAGAAAGAGGAACATCTCTAAACATCACCCCATTTGACCTAAAAGTTTAAATCTTCACCCGCCTGCGGCACGTTTTTCTTGCAACTTTTTGTTTTAGGACTGAGAAAACGTCCCTGTCCTTGATGGAATCCCACAATGTTCATCGGCACACTGCCTTGGTCAGCTTACTCGGGTGTTTTCTGAGCACCTTAATGAATGCTTTTTTGTTTTGTGAATCGAGTGTTTCCAAAATGCCCCACCTTAAACAATGGGCGCAGTCCCACAGCTCTGGCAAATGTTAGAGCTTTTTTCAGCAGATCTCAGGATCAAAGTGCTGTCTGTCCTGTAGCCGTTTCAACCCTCCGTCCCGTCGTTGCCCCTCAGTTTTGCTGTTAGCGCCTCGGCCTAAACGTCCGCGCCTCATTCATCGCCAGCTTCTCTCCCGTTCTCCTCACACCTTCTCCCCCCCGCCGGCCTCTCCCTCCCCCAGCTGCTGCCCTTCAGCCTCCTCCCTGTTGTCTTCCCCTTTGCCCCGGTCCAGTCCCACTCCTCTGATCCAAGACATTACATCTCTAATTGAAGCTGACAGCCACATCAATTTGGCAGGCCGGTGTAACTTAGCACCAGGCTGTCAGTGTTCCACGTGGTTCCACCCAGCTGGAACCCGACGAAGCACAATGGAAGCTGTAATGTGACCCCGCTGATCATTAGGCTGGAGTGTGCCTGTAATTAGCACAGGAGAGGTGTAAATAACATCTTTGGTGGCACTAAAATGTAATTATACGTTGATAAACTTCCCACTCCCAGCATTAGCACACCTAAATAAAGTGATGTACAATACATGTATATATATAATGTATTATGTAGTAAATAGGGTATGTTGCTCACTGCAATGACTCCACACGCTGTACAATGCTTAATAGTGTAAACAGTGGATTAAGTTTACACTAAGTGGATTTAATTGATTATATTATTTTATTCTTGTTTTCCTGTATTTAATGTTTCAGCTGTGCGTGTCACTTTCCTGTAATGCGCTGATGAAAGCTTCACAATGAAGTCAAAATGTAATTTCTTGAATTTGATCTGGGCTGAGTAAATCTACCAGTGGTACGCAGGAGACTCTCTCACTCACACACACACACACACACACACACACACACACACCTGTTTCCTCTGACAATGTCATGATTGCTGAAGGTAAGTCTGCGTCTGGGAAGAAGTCTGGTTCCTGTGCGCGTTGGAGACAGAGGCCACAGAGGAGCTTGTCCTTGTCTGCATCTCCCTCTGTGTCCGTCTGCCAATATATGCTCTCTTTGGATCTGCCACAGCGCTGCCTGTGCAGCAGCTCGCTCTCCTCGTGTTTTCCACCTCTTCACTGCCTCACTTTGTCTACTGGTAAAAGGACAGACGCAAGAAGACCTTCTAAGAGTGTCTTGCTCTCTCTTGTCATTTGAAAGCTGCTTCTCCATGTGTACTTCTGACTCCGGGAACAGAAAGTAGACCGGTACCAGACGACCTGAGGGCTCGCAGCCTTAAATCATTCAGTGCAGGATTTTGAAGTCAATTCTTTGTTTGACAGGAAGCCGGTGTAAAGACGTGAGAACTGGCGTGATGTGATGTGACCACTTTACCTGCAGCGCTCTGCGTCAGCCGCAGCGTGACTTTCTGCAGACACGTAAACACACCGTTACAGTAAATGTACGCTTTTTGCAAATGCGGTTGAGACATAAGTCCTCTAATCCATGATATATTCTTTAGGTGATCGTCGGCTGATTTTGTAACACCACTAAGAAGCATTTTTGTTTTTCTGCAGAATGTTTCCCATTGAATCTCATAAATGAGCTTCACCCGGGAGGGATTCCCTCTGTAGCTTTATCTGACATTGCATTACGGCTGCATTTTAATAGGAAAAAACTTCTATAATTGGAAAATGGGCCGCTGTACAAACAACTCCACAATGCAACTCTTGAAAGGGAAAGCCTGAGAAATATTTGCATTTACTTGGCTGAGCAAGATCAAGAGTGTTCCCAAGGTCATCAGAGACCGTGTGAGAAGCAGCCCAGCCTGCGCCGATAAACCCGCAAACATAAAAGGGTTAATTGGGCTGTGCCATACTAACAATCTTTGAACAAATGTAAATCGCAACTCTATTTACTATGTAAATATATCTCAGCCGGGCGTGATGCCATCCCCAGCACAGGACGTGTGTGTCGTTCTAAGAGCTCTGTACTTTGTTTGTGTGTAGCCAGGATCCACGCGGGCCGTCACTGCGGAAGGCGCCGTCCCAACTGTTGTGTTGGTTTGCCCTTTAAGAGCTGTTAGAAGTCTCAGCCCAGAAGGAATGCTGGGAATTCTGTTGGGGGAACTTTTAACTACAACCTTTTTTTTTTTTTCCACAAGTCGGCATACATATTAGCAATCCACGTAAGCATAAACACCAGCAACCACACACAAGTAATCACTTGAATAAATTAGAACAGAAAAGAATAAACCACACGATACGGACAAGGCGGCATTGCAGATCCAGAAGACAAAAACATACAACACTCTCACAATAGCTGGGAGTTCTCAATGAGCGATGTTAAGCACAGCTTATCAGCCAATCTGCTTTTTCTCTCTCCATCTCTCAAACACACACACACACACACACACACACACACACACACCCCACCACCACCCAATCATGTAAGCCCGGGGCAACTGTTCATTAACTGTGGTATTACTTGTAACCCATTAAAATAGGCCCCCTCGTGATCTAAATCCAATATTTTGTGCATTTCTCCCTCCCGTCACCGGCATCATGCTTTCCTCAATCCAACCCGATACAAAACGAGAAGATCTGTTATCTCTCGTTGGGACAGGGATTATGATGATCAGGGGCGGCTTGTGGCAGAAGATATAAAGACTGTTAATATAACTCTTCAGCCGGTGCAGCAATGCGTCATCGAATTTAAAGCGTTCAATGCGCGTACAAACACACACACACACACAGACACACACACACACACACAACTCCCTCTCTCCCTTAAAACAGGAGTACAGTTGACCACAGTTGTACTTTGCATCTTCTACAAAGCTCCGTCATATCAAAAAAAAAAAAAAAAAAGTTCTGTTTCAACACACAATAGATGTCGAATGGAAAAATCAAACGTCTTGTTTTTTAAGTCGTAGTTAAGGAACAGCTGGGGGCTTTTTTTTTTTGACTGGCTGAAGCACTGGTGTATGAGTACGGCGAATTCAAATGAAGTCCCATTTGCAAAAGGAATCATGTCCTTCAGCACCTTCATCATTCAACACTTGATGAATTCACTCTTTTCTTCCTGTTTTTCTTTTCACACTGTCAGCAGGGGACACAAGTTAAAAAAGTTCCACTCCTTCATTATGTGCAATCATTCATTTTTCAAGGTTACCCGTTTTCTGTTTTTCATCATGAGGTGTAGAACAAGACTATGCACATTCCCCCCCTCCCCCCTTCTCATTGTTTGGAAGATGTTCGAAGCAGAACCCCCAGAGAATCACTGCCTTTGCATATAGATGTGGCCGATTGAGTCGCGAGGATGAGCTAGTGAGCGGCACGGAGAGCCACCAAACTCGCAGCTCCACAAATAATTACATGTTCATCTACTTGAAAAAAAACCCTGTTAATGGGGAGATGTGAAATACTTGCCTGTGGACGTCTCCGAGCAGGTGCAGAAGCTGTGAGGGGAGACAGACGCCCTCCTCAGTGGGTAAATTATCCCACACCTCACCACATCACAGTCCTCTGAAATTCAAACGCTACTTCATTTCCTGCCGCTGTTTATGTGCCAGTGAAGGCAGTTTTTATGAAGGTATCTGTCTTCCTGATGTCCGCGTCACCCGACAATTCATTGTCAGCCGAATTGGCCCGGAGAATGATCGCCACGGTGCTTTCAGCGAAAAATATTATCACATTACTCTTTTTTTTTTTTTCTGGCTTGCCTTTGTTTATTTGTTATTTACTTGTTATGACATTACGGTAAATAATCTGCTGCACAGTACCTGATTACAGTGGATGCATCCATTTCCATTTCCTGCATGTTTGAAATTGAGCTACAGGAGAAAAATGCAGATGTGCGCAAACAAAAGTTGTCGTTAGCAGAGGACGGGTGAGGACAATAAGAGTCATTTAAATGCAGCATTCCACAGATGCGCACACACATGCTGAGATTTAAGATTATTTATGTGACCAGGTTTCTGAAGTCCTTTCTTTCGAACCTGAGGAGCACTGGTGCACAATATAAAAATCTTTAAAACAAATACATAAAATATGACCTGTTCTGAAAGAGAATCAATATTGCATGTTTGTCTGGAGGAAAGCTGCTGATGCATTTGCTGTGCTGACTTTTCCAATTTCTACATCTAAGATTACCATCGCTTTCGAGTACGCTGCTCATTTTGAAAAACAGAATTTCATTCAGTCGCGGCTGCAGCTGTATGCCCCGAGGCTCTCCGAGAGCGGGAAGTGCATTAATGAAATGAGAGACAGACAGTGTTATTTAAATCACCTCAACGGCAGAACCCAAGGCCCCGACACGGGCTCCCTGCTGCTTCCCAGACCAGGGCCCTGTTCTCTAACTAACTCCGGTCAACAAGCAGATATCCGCTTCCACTAATCCTGTTGAATCGCATCCGGGTGATTTAGTTCATTTAAAGCAGTGTGCTTGATTGGTTGATCGTGAATGAAGCCATGCCGGGTGAACGGTTGCTTTCGTTTTGTCATGAAGGCAAAATGAGTCCACAGTTTAAACCATGAGTGCATGTTCTGGGGCAATAGATTCATCCATAATTTGATTTCATATTCATCCACTAATAAGGCCTTTACACACTGCCAAACAACGTTTTTATTTTCTAGAGTACTTTCACATAGCACATGAATATTCCCCTGTTAAAAAGCCGCCTGGTTTCTGTTGTTGGTTCATCAACCAATCACCTTATTCATTCACTACAAACACAAATACTGACAAGAACCAACACCGCAAACTTTGACTTCTTTCAACCATGACAACATGATAACCACGCTAACGTGTGCTACTGTAGGCAGTGCCGGCCCGAGCCTCTTGGGGGCCCTAAGCAGAATTTGATTTGGGGGCCCCCTTCCCACCACGCAGAGTCACCTGTGCTAGAAGATTATTGGCACAAATGTCACGCTATAATGTTATAGCGAAAATTATAAACGAATACAGTAAGGTTATAATACAAAACTACGGCTGCTTGCAGCACTGAACGGGCCTTAGCCTCCTCTTGCATGGTGGGTGGGCAGCAGTCAGCCAGACACGTGGTCAGAAAGTGAAAAGAGAAGGAAAAAAAACTGGTCCCAGGCAGGAAGCTGCTTAGGGGCCCCTGGGAACCCCTCGCTTAGTTCGCTTATGCCTCGGGCCGGCCCTGACTGTAGGCCTGCAATCCTCTCTGTGCGTTCAGAAGGAAACCCCAAAGAAGTCAGTGTGTGTGTGTGTGTGTGTGTGTGTGTGTCTACCTGTTCTCCCAGAACAATTAAGCCAAGCCTCTTTACAGTATCTCCGCTCCAATTAATTTTAATATTTAAACAGCCATGCAGAGACTTCTAAACCCACTAACGCAAGATTAAAGTAAACTCAATTAAATATTGATGGCCATAAATAAACACTTTAATTTGGTGAGCCACCATGGTGCCCAGTGAATCAATAGAAAAAATGGTTTCAGCTGAAATGTTCTGCTTATTAGCTGAGCAAATGTTGAACCAGGGGAGCCAGAGGAGGAGGCGAGAGGAGGGATAAATGTAGTGGGACGTTACAGGAAGACAAATGGGGTGAAAAAGACAACGTACTGCTGGTGTTTCTGTCATCTGCAAAAATGGTCACATGACCATACTTCCTTTTCTACAGATATGAATCATCTTAATATCTCAACCATCGATCTTTGTTCAAATGTTTGAGCTACTCTTGTGTGATTGTTTGTTCTACCTTCTTTGCACTGACAGTGCCATTTATAAATGTATATATAATAATAATGTTGAAGAGGCATATTTATAACCAAGAAGTAAATATAGGCTTTTAAATGTTACCTGAAGATTACAGAAGATTTCCAATAGCACTTGTATTAAAACAGCCTAATGAAAAGTACTGTAAGGCACAGCAATTTTTCCCATTTATCACATGGCCTCATCTTTACAGTTTTTTATGCTTTGCAATCCATTTACTTTGGGTTTGTGTTTACCAAAGTGGCTCCATGACAAAAATAAGCAGAAACAATATTTGTGTATTTGGGAGTTGATGTACACATAATCTGACCGGAATGTTTACAGGATTTAACTTCCACTTTAACTCGAGCCTCACATTCAAGCTTCATTGACCTGCGGATCACCACGGCAACGGAGGTTTATCACAGAAACGTCTTCTGTGACATTCCGATATCCGCCCTTCATCCTTCGAGCTCTCTGAATAATTTTGTTTTCATCTAAAACGGCTGGAATATGTTACAGAACTACAGATAAAGGGTCCTTGAGAGGCCGTCCACGTGCTCGTCCCTCCGACTGACAGTGAATCATTGCTGCAGCGCAGGAAACATGATGAGAGCTTGATTAAGGACAGGGAGAGGTGGGCTCCAATGTTAAATCAGTACAGAACTGAAGGCTGATTTACATCAAAAATTGAAGGTGCTGAAGAATTTTTCCATCTGACCGGTCGCTGAGCGTAACCACAAAACCGGCACATTTTAAATTTTGAAGCAAACGTTTAAATGTCGAAGCTCATAAATTGCACGTACGTATACAAAATATGCAAACTACGGATTACATGTCATCATTTGTAACACGAGTATTTTTTTCCGTTTTACATTCATCAATTCAAAAAAACTGTGCCACTTAGAATCAAAGAGCGCCATGTACACACACAGACCCCTTTACGGAGAACTCGTCCTCAAGCTGATGAATTCAGGAGATGTTGTGTATCCTGAGCTGAGCTGACTTACATGACAGCCTCCTGACAGCTCCCATGCACAGGCAGCTTGCTTGTTTTAGATATACAGTATATTGTGAAAGTTATTCAAGAGTGAGTGTGGGAGGTGGAGGAGCAGAAACACCACATGAATAAATAGAAATCAAACATTCGGCTCTGGTGGTTTTGGCATTTTGAGCAGCGTTGTGGGGGAAGGTGTCAGGGGTTAAGGCAACCGGGGTTGACAAGGGGGCCACGACGGGAAGCAGCCGCTGTCAGAGCGCCAGGTGGTGATGCGTGAACTGGGGAGGGGGGATGGAGGGGGAGGGGGGGGGGGGGGTCGGGGATGTAAGGCGGTGCATTGCACTGCTGGTAGCTGGGGAGGACCGTGAGACTGTGGGACGCAGCTTCCACCTGACAGAGCTTTGGACCAGCTACACACACAGCGAAACACACACAGGAATCACAGGAGACCTGCAAGGGCCCCTTTATGTGGAAGCGGAAAGCCGTGCTCATTTGTGGTAAGAAGGTGGAGGGAGAACCGTGACCTGTGGATGGACATTAGGAAAGGTCCTATTTAGACTTAAACGGCCAAACATTTAACGACAGTGATCATCAGTCGGCCATGTCGGGACAACAGGTCATTTAATAAGCATTGTAAGCGTAAGTGCTACTGTGTGATTGATCATTTATTTTAATGTCAATATTGCCAGAGAGATCTGATTCCCCCCAGCACACGAGGGCATTTTAAGATTCCTGGTGCTTACTGCCCAATCGATTTTTTTGGAAGAAAAAAAAACATTAATATAAAAATATATTTCATCTAACATGTTTACAAGCTGAAAGTATATGTGTCCTTGTGTACTTCCCAGTATGAGTGTGTGGTGTTGTACTTGATTATACTAAGGAATGCGCTGTAGGTTTTCGCTTCAAACCCTCACTGTAAGTGCAATTATGAATGGGTATTATTATTATTGCAAGCTCCTTTACTTCTGCACCTTGTGACATATTGCCCTTTTACTAGCCAATTGTCAACCGATTTATTTTTTTATTTCTGTAAAAAACAATATATACAGTATATATATATATAATGTATACATACATCTCAAGGATATTGACCAATGACCAATCTCCCTGTTAGTAAATATTTCCACAAATATTAAATTCAGAATTTAAGCTTTGAAGAGTTTTGGAGTCTCTCTAAAAATCAAAGAGGTTTTCTTGGCATGAAAGTTTCAAGATCAATGTTGCCAAGGCATCAAAATACAATTTATGCAACTATTTGGACAGAACACAATCTCTCTCTCTCTCTCTCTCTCTCTCTTTGCATTTCTTGAGGGAAAAAGCCGACTGCAACAGAGCGTTCTTTGGAGCCGTTATGGGAAGCAAAGGCATAAGGAAGAGAGGGGGCAAAAAGCTTCCATTCACTTCGCCATAATACTCTATTCATGAAGCCCCGTGTGCTTTTATTATTTAAAAGCTTTCTCCCAGCACAGTGAGCTCCATCCTGTCTCGTTGTGCAGCCGTCATCAGACGGGATATTTCCAGTAATAGTCCTATTTGTGGAATACCGATTATCTAAAATGGGACCCCTGCGCCTCAATGGAAGGGAATACCGGATTCCACACGCTTCAATATCCCACTGGTGGATTACGTTTTTTTTTTCTCCTCGGTCCATCTCTGCTTGACATCATTCTACAAGCTTTGAAAACCAACTGTCAGAAAGTGCAGACTGTAATGCATCGCTTGTCAGCGTGAAAATATATAATATATAATAACAACAATATTGCAATGCATCGGTGGAACTGAAAAATAATTGGTTATATTTACTTATTTGTCAGCCACCAAGAAATGTGTTGTGTTGAAAGCTAAAGGGAAACATGAATAAAAGTAAATCACAGAAAGGATGCTAGTGGTTAGCCTTGCGTGGGGGGTTGTGTACACACCCACGTGCGTCATCTACACAAACGGATAACATGCGTAAATATTTGTCCGGCTCATTTGGAATACAACGTGTCGTCTTACCTGCCGGTCAGTTGTTGCTTTGGTTGGTTACATATGCATGTTGGTTACTCATGCACCTTGGCACCCGGGCTTATCGTTGCTTCTACACAAATCACATGAAAGCCAGAGCAATTATGCAGAGAAAACATGCATCGGCGTAAACGCGGTGTTTTGACTCTGACCTTTTGGCGGCTTCATTGGCACATGGCGTGGAATGCTGCAGGAAGACGGGATACTTTGGAACTAGAAGTGAGGCTCGAGCAGACGGAGACACACGGGTGGAGGAGACAGCTACCTGTCACATGAACTGCGTCTGCAATCAGGACGCTGCTGCTAAATACTGGTAATCAGCGTAGATTCATCAGAGCTTTATTTTCCTGCCAAGGAAGACGGCACACTGTAATTATGTAGGCTTCAGCCTCTGCGACAGTCCCCCGCGCTAGCTGTAATTTCGCCCAATTTACGTTACAAAGCTTCAAAGGGACTGTAATTTGAATCCTTTCAGCTTTATGGTAATGTGTTAGCATTGACTCTCGCATCTTTGGGGCTCGCCGTCAAATGAATAAAAGGTTTTGAAATATTCACTGGAAGGATTGTGAGGGGAATTGGCTGCCATTCACACCTTTAGCTGTTAATTTGGTTCATATATATATATATATTTTTTTTAAAAGTGCACACATGTGTCGTTGTCTGCCACATCAGAGCTGGATTGACAGCTCAGCTCATTCGAGCTAGCTGGTTTCACTAATGAGGACACAAATCCCACGTGACCTCCGTCCCTCCGCCGTGTGCGCTCACCGCTGTGTCCACATAGTCAACTGGAGCGTGTTAAAGAAAACCACAGCACAAAACTATTCATAGGTCATAGGTCAATATATACCAGTTAGTGGCATTTAAAAATGTATTTCAAACATGAATGAAAAATCGGTTAATGGGGGAAGAAAAAAAAAAAAACAGCCGCAGGGGTCAAACGTTGCTGTGTTTCACATTTGGTCTGACCGGGGTTTATAACGAGGTTACTTTCTTTTCTCACACGCTCTGCTCTTTCTCTCTTGTACTTCTCCTCATATCTGGCCTACACCTCCTCCCCCCAACCCCCTCCCCCGCTCGGTCTCCTCCCCCCCTGTAAGAGCTTCCTAACCTGTCAGCATTAGCATCTCTCCCGGTTTCACCCCGTGGTTTCCAGTTTCCTCCTCATCCTCTAATGAACAGCTCTGACTCCAAGGACAGAGCAGACAGGGGTGAAGCAGAAAAACATCGACGGCGAGCTTCACATTTCAGGGCTCCCGCTGTGGGCCGGTCCGGCTCTTTTCCTCTCTTCTCGCCCCCCCCCCCCCACCCCTCCTTTAAAAAATGATCTGCTTCCGACAGTTAGGACAACTTAATTAATCACTGTATGGGTCTAATAAATTGACCGGCCGGGGCGCATTGATCCCCGGGGTATCAACGGCTCGCCTTTGTGAAGTCTAATACCCCCCTCTGAGCTCGCAGATCAGACACCGTGTGGGAGAGCAGAAGGGAATATGACACTGGAACCTTGACTTTTCAAGAGAGAGCAGCCCAGAAGACACTGGCCGGAACCACTTCAGCAAATACGTGCATTAGGCAGAAAGCAATTCCCCGTCTGCGTCCCCCTGAACACTGCGCTGCTCTTCTGCCCTTTTCCTCGGCTTGTGATGCATGTGTCACATTTACAGAAATAACATTTCTTTCATCAGGGGAATTAGTATTATATATCAGGAGAGGAGCTCGCCGCTTGTATTAACCAGCAAGGATGTCGAGGGATTTGACAGTAGATACATGGAGGCGGGATCGCTCGGATCCTTTTCCGGGCCGAGGTTGGATCAGGCCAGATCGACACTTCCATCAAGGCTTCATGTTTGTTTTTCTTAGCTCATGGGGTCAAAGTCAAAGATAAATCAAACAATGGGTTGTTTAGCGTTAGCTGTTTCGCTCATCACCTGTTGATTGATGCTCCTTTACCGAGTCCTCGCCCAATGAGAAAATCAGAAGCAAACAAACAGCCACTTTCTTTTTACCCACAAAGCCTTTCACTTTGCTGATGAGGAGTGCACTTGGTTGATTGGCTTCACTCGCTCTCCATGAATGTGAACAAATGTTTTAGCGTTCTGAGGATGAGGGAAAAAGCCTAACTTGCAGTCTATTATTATCATCAGGTAAACAAAGAGGAGCAGAAAACCACTAAAGCATACATTCAAACGGTTCTACTTCTTCAGTGTACATATGAATATACATGTATGTATGAAATGGGTAAAAATCAATCTACGGTTGAGATTGTTGCCTTTCCTAAATATTGTTTCTCAATATTGTGAGCACTAATGGTTTATTTATGTACAGTACTTTTTTTCATTAAAATGTATTTACAGATTATGATGACCTGTACAGATTTCACAGGCATGCATATGTTTTATGTTTCTTTTGAAGGATTTTTGACACCAGTGCAAAGCATTCTATACCCAAGCATTAGATACTGCCCAAGTATGCTATTAGACCCATTGCATTTCATTGAAGATCCTTAAATATTACAGTTGTGTAGCTGTGTAAGTGCTCATGTAGCTTCCTGCTGCCGGGTTGTTTTCAGTGTCTTTGTCTGAGCGCGAGGCTTTCAGAGCATTATTTCACCGCACGGTTGTGTTACGCTGTGACTGAGTGAGTGAGTGAGTAACTGACTGCCTCGCTGGAGATGCCAGCAGATTTAAGCGGAGCGGACGCTCTCTCCTTCTCCACACACCAGAGAGCCCCGGCACAATGGAGTTAGTCAGTGAAGTCTATCTGCCATAAACTAAATCCCTCTCACTCTCTGCATCCCCTCTCAACTGCCCGGTCCCCCTTATGTCCCTTCCTCATTCCCTCTCTCTCTCTTTCTGTCCGTCACACACACACACACACACACACACGCACAATGAAATGCTCTTTAACTTTGCAAAATGCCCAAGCGTAGCAGCCCCCCCCCTCCCTCTCATGCTCTCATGCTGATGCATTGGGTGGGATTACGCGCCTTCCCCCTGCCGATCCGGGCCGTGTGCCACTGGCCCCCGTCTTCACGGCCTGACTGTATTAAACATAAGCAGCTTTACGTGATAGGGCTCTATCCAGCTTTAATTACCGGAAACTCACAAAGTCTGTGGACAGCACTCCTCGCTCCCGCTCTGCAGAACAAACAGGGCCAAGGCCGCTCGCCTGTAACTCCATGCAGAGGAATAAGAGGAGAGCGGGAGGATGGCGATGGTGATGATGATGATGATGATGATGCGAGGTGTAGGGGCAGTGGCAATTCCGATGAGAACTGAACACGTCGTTACAATCATCAATTTTATCACTGAAGATGACGATGATGAATGGACACGATTCCGCATGGCAGTCGTTAATTGCGGGTGAAGGTGACCTGGATTTGCATCTGCCTCTGCATCTGCAATGTAAATACTGATCCTATTGCGCGCACATGTTGGAGCAGCAACAGGTCGTGGATAGCAGCAGAACCGGGTAACCCTCGGCACTCAGATTGAATTAGTATTGGCATACTGGAAGTTTTGGATTTTGACAACATAGGAGGATAAGGATAATTTGATAACATTTCCCAGGGTGTTTATTCAAGTTTTCTCCGACTGACAGTCGTGACTAGATCTACCAAGACGCTGTCCGGAGTGCTGAGCAGGAAAAATCTACTATTACGTTACATTTTGACTGGTAAAGATGTTCCAGTGTGGATATTAATATCTGATATCAGTCCAATTTAGATTTTTGTTTTTAAGTTAAGAAACTCATATTTAGCCCAGTCAGTCTTTTCCACACACAGTTTGTATCATGTGATACCCAAACCGACGTATCGTCAATGGGAATGAAAATGCCGCAAAATGTGCATTCATAACACTTTAACACAAAGAGTATTTTCAAGGCTACTCACACTCCACGCAGGCCTCTGCTCGGGATGACAGCGGAGCAGGGACTTTTCACCCCCCCTGTCCCTTTAATGCCTGTAGTTTAAACATCATGAGGCAGTTCATTCATTTACTTGGGATTAGTTGGGCAAGCGTCACAAAGGATTTACCCTTCATGTTCGGTCGTAAAAGACGTGGCTGTTAAACGGGAAAAGACATCGAGAGGCCAGTCTGCAGGCTGGTGCGCGCCCACACAGTCCCGAGGAGAGGGGAAGACGTGAAAGTGAAAACACCTGTGTGGGCGAGACATGAACTGAAGGGGCTTCAAGGGGGGGCTGGTCTACAAAGACTTTGAGGCATCTCATTGGCACATTTCAAAAGAGGAAATGTGCAGCAACAAAATGACTTGCGGAACAGGAACACTGAGCAGAGATGTGAAAAGGAAGCCTACAATTAAAAACGACGTATCGCGACACCAGAGACCAAAAGCGTGCGTTGTAAAGCAAAGCAAGAGGAGTTATGATGCTGCCCGCGGTGGATGTGAACTAAAGCTGCGGTACAGGAAGAAAAATGATGAACGAGAAGCCACTTTTATGAGGATATTTTAACCCAGTTTGCCAAAACGGAGAGAATGAGCTGCTCGAGGGAAGAATCCACTGCCTGCTCACTCTTTGTTGGCTTGTGAGACCAAACTTCTTGGTCTTTAATCTGTAAATGCCATTGTGTGGTATTTTATTTTTAAACGGATCTCATGCGTCTGCTGTGTCACGTTGGAAATGTCGGTGGACGTGGTTTGGCATGGCGGGCTGCCCTTTGACCTTAAGGGCTCACAGGCCTGCGGAGCTCCTGCCGGCAGCCTGTCTCGCACCATCTCAATGTTGCTGTCAACCCACTTTTCTGAAAGTATTATAGGATATTAAGCACCGCCTCAAGACAGCAATAACACGTTGACCACACACTGTAATTGCTTAAAGAGGACTTTGGGATGACACAGTGCGGCGCCGTGAATGAATTATCCTAAAGCGCTTAATCAAAGTCACTATAATGGCTCACTCTGTATGAGAGGGGGTGAATGGAGGTGACTGCAGCCCAGAGTACAAGGAGAAGGACGAGCTACTGTAAATTCATGTAGCTTTTTAAGTTAGGAGTCTCATCAAAGCAGTGAGACGGAGTTCAGACCTGGTTTGAAAATGCAGCTTTCTAGACCAAAAGTCTTCCTTTGCACATTTATTTTTGCCTATGCAGGGGCTCTGTCATACATCTTCATAATTACAGACATTAGTGCATATCCATATAAATGCTTGCTGCTAGCATGGTGCTATCATCAGCATTGAGCCACGTTGTTGTAGCAGACGTTGGTGCTTTCCAGATAAACATTCAACCACATATACATACTTAGGCAAGCATACGTGCACAAATGTGTTTGTGTCGAGTGAAGTGTTCACCTCTGTGCCGTTTTTTTGTGTGATATTTTTACAGTTCCTATTTACGGTCCAATTTTGCCCACATATGAAGCTTTTTTCCACAAAAATGTTAGAGGAGGGCAACCGAAAAGTCCCCAAGTCATCTGAGTTATTGATGAGCCCCAGAGCGATGCATGTTAGCTCAGGCAAAGGATTTGACTGCTTTCTATATTTACTTCTGCCATTCATTCTCTACTTTGCTCCCATTTCCCCTGTATGTAAGTTACCTGTGACCGTTTCCTCAAGTCTTTCTTGTCATCCTTTGTGGACCTTGATAGTTTGTTTCACTTTGTTATCACGGAATTTTAAAGTCTCAGAAAAAGAAGTTCCTGATAGACACAGAAAGCACAATATTGTAAAAAAAAATATAAATAAAAGAGTTGAGTAACTCCTCTCAATGGGAGAGGGATTCACAGACACAACACACACGCAGCAGCTCCCCAGGGTATGAAGCCCAGCGCATTGGAGCTCATCCTCTATTTTCCCCGGCTCTGTTTTGTTCCTCATGAACTGCCACCTCACGACTTTTGCATCCCGCCCTTCGATGCCTCATCTTTATCACCTTCGGAGAATAGAGAAACTCAATATGAATTGCTGTCATTATTGCGAGGACGGGGGGTGAAATGGAGAAAGAGGCAACGCGAGCGATGGACGGAGATAAAAGGATGTGGGAGGTGGGAAGGATGAAATCTATATTCAGTCCCTCTTAACGTGCCAGCAATAACCACGGAGGCCAAGCTCCTCTTTTCAAAGCTGTCTAAACGAGGGCACGAGTAAAAGCCCTGATAGCCTTTCAGCCAGGCTCCACCACAGCTCTCCTGTCAATACAGTTTGGCCACAGTCTCAGTCAGTAAAAAGGGAAGAAAAAAATAACAGCACATCCAAGGGACCAAGTGCAAGGCTGACGTCTCTAACAGCGAGCGGGTGCCCATCGCTGATTGCTCAATTAGAGACAAACCTAAGCAACCCAATGTTTTTGAAAAAAAAACAAAAAACAAAAAAAACAGAAGGTTTTTTAGAGGGCAGTTTATTTTTCAATTACACTCTGAGGAGGGAAGTGGGCTGTGAGAGACAATGAGGGGGTGACAGGGACGTAGAAAGGACCCAGAGAAAGTGAAAAGGTATGGCAGGTGTAATGGAAAATAGTGCTCTAAAGAAATAATCTATATTCTATAATGAACGAGGAAATTGTTGGAAATGTGGAGTTTCAAGCTCTCTGTTGACACACGTATCTGCTTGTTTGTAGTAATAAAATAACTTGACTAAAAGCCTTCGTAGCAGATATTTTGCATTCTGCCTCAGTATTGCATTTCTTTTTATTGTATGTTATCAAAAATGTAAGAAGGAAGATGGGTTTCCAACAGTGTCCAGCAACAGAATGCACATAGAAAACTGTCAATAGTACAGAAGAATTATAATATTACACAAAACAAATTGCCTTTGTTTGTTTGGAGGGTGCCTCTGCTCTCAGAACAGTTTGAGAGTTTGAGACTGATAAAAGAACCACAGGCCTGTGTTTCCAACCATTATGTCAATGACAAGAAAAGCCATGATCACCAACTGGTATTTTATTAATAATAATAATAATAATAATAAGTTATTACAGTCAGACACAATTTAAATCCAAGAGCCTTTAATAAGAAAATTATAAATATCATTATTCGTCCACTTCAATTCATATTGTCAGCAGAACTGATCATAAAACACCATCTAGCAACTAAATTCAATGTCCAGCAAGTTTCTGTCACAAACTGTGGACCCTTTGAAGCCTTAAGGCCTTTTTCAGAAAGGAGACATTTTACACAACTTAGTATATTTGGCAAAGTGACACAATGGAGATGCATTATAGGATCCAGACTTCTGGAGCTTGACCCGTATTAGACGTATGTCTCAGACTGCTGCACACGCTGGATCTGAATTAAGAGCAGAAAACGTTTTCAAAGCCTTGAGAACTAAAGCTAAATGGAGAGAAAAGACTGTGCAACATGTAGCAAAAGTGCAATATGATCATTCATTTAAATTCATAGAAATCAAAAGAAATGTTGCGCCAATTCAGTTTTGAATAAAGCTTTCACAAGATTGGCATCTTACACCATTATATTGTTGACTTAAATGTAAACAAACGGTGTAATACTTTTTTAACGGATTACACACTGACGTGATTAATCTTTGATTAACGGTATTTTAAATTTGAAAATAGATTGAGCTCTTGAAGTGTTTGTTGATGATCCTGTGGACTGAGTAAATACAGCTTGAATGCAATCAACGGCGACGCCGCGCTCAAGGCCCCATCGCACATCCCACACAACGAACGAGGGGCCGACGCATCGCTCGGATCGCCGGGGGGAACCAAGCCGATCAATAACGAGTAGATGATGAACTCCAGCAGCTTTGACCTGCAGCGTTACCGTATATTTACTGTTGACTTAATTCACTCTGAAGATTCGCAGATGGCTGCTGTGTCTTTAAAAACGATACTGCGACAGGGTGGCCGGGCTACAGGTCAGTGGCTCTGTTATGCTGCTTCGATCCGCAACAGATGGGCCCTGCAGCAGCGCTGGAAATCCCCTGGTATCCCCACGAAAAACAGCACCGAATCCTCTGCCTCCATTTTACATGCAGTAAATGTGTTTATTTGAATCAATGACATGACTCAATGAGTGACTATCCCCTAAGTACCTCTGAGGCAGAGTCTTTGGCAGAGAGGGATCCGAAATCAGAAAAAGTTTCAAATTTGATTTCAGAGGAACCAAATATTGGAATGATTAGAGCACATCCAATCTGCATATCTACTGGGAAAACATGCAACTCTGTGAGACCTACCCACTAACTGCCACGGCCTTTCTCACCGTGCACAGGACTCAACAAAACACCTCGTTGAACCGTTCCTCACATACAGCACCACCACCGCTCCATGCTCGACGAAGCCCGACCTCATCGGGTCGGAATTTACCTTGAAGTCACCAGAGGGTGTGTAACCGTTGAAGAAAACCCTGTGGAGAGCAAATGTGACTGAGGGAGGGGCCTAATGAGAAAACAGGGTTACGACAATTACGTAAGTGTGAGACAACGTTGATGCTGAAAAATATTGAATGGCCACGACGGCCACATTCTGAGACTAGTCATCTAGATTTAGGTGACAAACTGCTGCTGAAACTTCCTCTGATCTGCAGCTACAAGAGGAAATCAACAGCAAACTTCCTCTTGCAGTCAAATCATTTGATGTGACGATCCCCATGTCTCAAGGTGATAATATTTTTTTACCGCTACACTAAAAAAAAAAACGTTTTAAACCCTCCAACACATAAAAGCTTTGCTTTTGAGGTCAGGAGAGATTAAGTGTTTTTAAGGTGACTTTTAAAATGCATGAAATGTTAAACGTTTAAACAGAGCAGAGCTACAGCGACTCGGATGGTAGCGAATTATATGTTCGTATTCTGTGACATTTACAACTACTGGATGGCGCGTTAAAAACTGTTCCTTACGAACAGCAAACGAGAGCTATTTGAGATTCTTTGAATTGAAGAGTTTGAAGTTCATTCCCCGACCCCACTTTCTTTTCAGTCCCGTTGGGGGCAAGATTGAAAAATCCCTGTCGGGACACAACAGAATTCATCTAGAACCCAACGTGTTGTGGGGACACGGCACCTTGACCTCCCAAGAACAAAACCGTTACCTGCGTCTTGGGATTAGTCATTTTCGGCGCGAAGGGGGGGCAGCACATGTTTCAATCGATGAAAATGTCATCAGGGACAAACCTTTTTTCCTCCGCTCTGTTGTAGATAAATATTGTCCAATCCTGCACTGTCAATCCCCCCCTCTGCTTTCAAATGGAGGCCCCAGCATACCCCCACCCCCTTTCTTTCTGCTGCACACATGGATACACACACAACACACACACGCACACACACACACACACACAAACGCACATCACGCATCATAGATTTCATCAAGAGTGAAACACAAGAAAACATGAAAGGCGTAGCTGCCGGAGACGGTGTTTGTTTCAGATATGGATTTGTCAAGTGCTGATGAATTACATGTTTCTGAAACGATCCGCCCTATCAACCTTCCCCGTCCGTGCTTTTAGAAAACGCAACAGACCTGACGCACGCCGAACACGCACGAGATCGATGACACAAAACCCTCGCACACCCACCAGAGGGATGGTGACATGGACGGCTATCAAGACGCAATGAGATCTGGCGAATGGTTCTTGCAGACCCTCAGGCCCTACAGGAAACCCATCGAATAATGAAAGAGATCAGGAATATTGTTCGCCATATCGTACACGTCACCACCCTCCAAAAAAAGCAGGCGACGTATTAACGGAGGATTTCACTGATGTGAAACATACAGACAACTTTTAAATGTTACGCTGGATGAAAATGTAGACTGTGCACATGCCGCTACTCAGTGGAGTGCCTCATGATTAGCCAGCACCGGCGAATAGAAAGTAAGTGCTGCAGGTAATAAGAGCTGTAAAAGGAGCCACTTAGACCTCTTTATTTGGCTGACACAGGTGTTGTCGAGTTTGTTGACTTTAAGTCAAGCTTTGTTTGGGAATAATTGGTCTTACAATTGTTGATGACTAGAATCCCTTTTATCAAAGATGCCTGTTTCCATCAACAATGTTTTTCCCAGCGAGCTTTGCTGAGGAAATGGACAAAATTAGCTTCAATCAAGTGAGTTTTCATAGTCACTTCACTGCTGAATTTATAGGCAGTAAAATTGTTTTTTACTGTGTGTCTGTGCGTAATTAGAATTTCTTGATTTTTAAACTGCTGGTGCTTTGTAAGAGTGCACATCTGTTCCAGCACCACACAGCGACGGGACTGCAGGGCCTCAGCTGGGGCGAAGCGTTCAATGGTGCTGTGTATCACTCACACTGCTGTCTTGGCTGGACCTGGGAAGTGTGTATGTTTGTGCAATAATGAGGAACATCAATTGGGAATTTAAAAAAGAGTAGGGCATAGATGGATGTTTGTGTGTGTGTGTGTGTGTGGCAGGTGGCCATGACCGGCGGTCCCTCCGAGGATGCCTGGAACCGGAGGGCCGTGGTCAATAGAGGGGTCTGTCTCTCTGTTCTCTGCATCTGAGGGCCCGTACAAACCTCCACAGGCGGCCGCTTCACATTGTGTGTTGGCAAGACATCCGGGCCCATCCTCCCGGGACTTTCTTCCTGTCCAACACCAGGGTGTCGGGGCTTTTCACACCCCGGATCAGAGTCCAAGCCAAGAGGAAGAATAGGGGGGCTGCAGAGGGGTGTGTAGACAGAGGAAATGGTATCGGGATAATTTGCAGCAAATATAGTTCAAATAGTCGTATACAAACAGTGAATGTTTATAGTTGTACAGTAATGGTGTTCAGATGGAAGTCAGGAAGATACTTCAGTTTCATAGTAACACATGTTAATAATAATATTTCTTTACTTTTTCCCCATGCCTAAGAGAAGACAAATTGAGTCATTTTATTCATCTAATGTTTAAACATTTTAAGCCATATTTCAGGCCTCCATTGTTGTGATTTGGTTCTGGAATTCTTGAACAGCTAGTAATAACAACCAAGTGTCTTTTCTTATTTTCCTTTTGAAACTTGAAATGTAAAAAACACAATTAATATCTCCCTCTTCCAAAAAAACAAAACAATTCCCCACCGGCACGTAAGTGACGTTAAAAGAAAGTAATGGGGAAATATTGTGCAAATAGGAAGTGAGCTTCAGTGAAAACGAGCTGGGTAACCCCCCCCCCCTCTCCCCCTTGCCACTGCAGTATTTGAGTGATTGGACCTTCTGAATCAGAGGTTTATTGGAAAGTAGACAGAAGTCAAAGAACATGTGACACCAAAACCATTGCGTGTTTTCAATTATTCCGTGAGTCAGATAAATCCGCTTTTGCATTGCCACAGACATCCATTGTTTTGCCGTTGTTGGTGACTAGCTAGTGACTCATTGTCTTTTTTAATTGTTTTATTTCAGAATCACCGGCATGACAGTTATTTAACTGGGGTCCTTAGGTGAAGTTGGGTTATTTAAATAGTCAAAGCAACACACTCTCAAGGAGGAGAGTGCACAGAGAATTATTTGAATATTGACAAAGGCGGCCACATGGCGCCTTGTAAGCTGGTGAGTGAGTTCGTTTACCAGACCACGTAGAAAGCAACTGCTCTCTCTGGCCAGATTTTTAATTAAGAACCTAGCCAGAGGGGTTTATTGTTATCACTGCGTGCCTGGAAATAAGTTGAATCTCCTTCATGTTCAGGCCAGACTTCTCAACCCGTTTATAAATGGCTCTGAAACACTTGCTTTTCTGCGGTAATTTGTATCATCAGATTGAATTAACCAATGTGCCCATACGATTTGTTGAGGAGGTCTGGAGTTCTTTAGTGGGATGATGAAAGCGCGGTGGGATCCAGGGAGCTGACAAGGTCTCTAAACATCCATGGTGTTTGCGTGATTGGTGTTTTATACATGTGATGTGCCATCCGTTACTGCAAGATTAATAAATGAGGACATTAAACATAAACAGATGTAGTTTTTTGTATTCTTAATTAGTCAAAACTATTCCTTTCAAAAATAAAATAAAAAAGTGGAAATGAAAGCTAGCAGCTTAGCAGCTTTCAAGTGAAATACAAAAACCTCAGTATGATTGTCTTTGAACGTGACAAATTCCTCTCATTTCTAAATTCACATAACCACTGTTGGTTGGGCATGAAAAGGGATAAACGTCTTCTAGCACAGACGATGGTGATGTGATGTACTCGCTGAGGAGTAACGCCGTGTCTCAGATGTCAGTCAATGGCCGCCGGGTAAATTAATCCACAGAGGTGCGTTACGCTTAAATGCTTTTTCAACAAACATCTTTTGAAACGTTGGCTCTATATTGAATGCTTTGTATTGCTTAATCACAAAGAGGGAAGAAAAAAAGGATTTTAGTTTTTTACCCATGGTGTAATTTCTTTGCAAATATAGTAAAAAAAAAAAAAAAAAAATCCTTTTACTTATTCCGTTTTCCATTTCTCCCGTGCTGTGCGTAATTTGGTGCGCCCCGTAGCTCTCCCTTCAATTCTGACCTCCTTTGACCATTTCTCCTCATTAAATGTTATTTCCATTTCCCTTTCCCATTTAACAGTTTGTTGTGCACTAGTCTGACAGCTCTGAATCTCCTGCTGTTAAAATGAGGTTTAACAGTTTTATGCAACATTGTTATATAGGACTAATCATGAAGTTCAATTGATTGGCACATTAATCATATGAGTTAATTGGACTAGCACATGAATGCTAGTAAGTGTCTGATTTGATAGAAGCAAAAATCTGTTATTAGATCGTACATCCTTATCCACAAACTGCTCGTTGCAAACGCAAAGTGTGATTTCATGTATTTTTCAGATAAATGAAGATCTTTAATTGGAAGTGTATGAGTGAGAATTAGGGGTGAGAGTAAGTATCGCAAATTCAATCTAAGAGAATATGAAATAGGATGAAGTTGAAGAGTAGAGGAGAAGTCTGCAGTTTTATTTTTTATTTTGATCTACACTTTTTCCAGTCAGCTTTATTTAGGCCGTTAGCGACATCATTATTGATTCTTGGACAGTGTTTGACCTTTTTACCCCCGCAGCTATCGCACGCTGCATCATTTCACCAGCCGACTACTAAGTTTGGTCAAGTCTCTGTGGCAATCCATGAGTTCATTAGCAAAGTGATGTGACAGCGCAGCAATAGCCTTTTTCTAAGACGGCAATGCTGATGAAACGAAAGCAAAATAGCCTTCTGTATTTGTTTTAAAAGTTTACAAATCATCAGCAAATAAGTTCCTGCAACTACAAATCATTTTGTAGATAAACCTGGTGGGAAGCAGAGCTTTATTATCCTGAGCTCAATGTGTAATGATAGATGTGTCGAGGTCATTTGTTTGGTTGGTGGGTCAGTACACCAGTTTGACACCGACCTTCTTAATGACATTTATAGTCCCGAAAGGATGAAATGTCAACACTTGGGCGATCCCCGGCCTTTTTTTACCCGTGATTAAGCATGCACACCGACACCAGCATTTAACTGGTATCATGAGCCTGAGTACAACCTCACTGTGGTCTTAGTTTTAATGCTGTTTATTTAAACATTAACAACCTAAATGAATCCCCTCTAAAAATTACAAATGCAAATACTGAGCTGTCTGCACATCCCTAAAGAAAGAATGTTCAGCCGTAGGGGTTTGAACTACAATATGCACAAAACTCTCATGTGATACCCACACCCAACACATTTAATTGATCCATTATTGGTCCTTGGCTCCTTCTTTTTCCCTGCTGATGAACCATGTTTACACACAACACTGAAACCAGAGGCCATATTTCATTATCAACAGAAAACCTAATATTATAATCTATACACATTTGCAAAGGCACTGATTAAAAGAACATTCAAACATTCAAAACAGAAAATCCAGGCGTGACAGCATCATGTCTAATGTCTAATGTATTTGTACGTTTAAATTTACCTGCACTTTAAGTGTAAAAAGGAAACAAAGTTATCGTCTAACTTTGGGATTCGTAAGGTTCCGATTTGATGTGCAACATTTGACACATTTTTATTGAGATATTCTGTGAGTGTACTCTTCTATTTTGAGTAACCTCAGCTAGAATACAACTGCAAACCTTTGATACAGGGACATATCCAGTCCTTGATTCTCCATTGAGCATCCACACTGAACCCATCAGACGGTAAACGCTTTTCTTGGATCTTCCGCATCAATGTGGCCCTCGGAGCAAAAGCTCTTCTGTGTCCTTAAACCCCTGTTCTCAGGACAGTATCTGCTAATGTACAGAGCTGGTTGCTCTTTATAAAGCGTCACATGACTTGCTTCCTTAATTACCGCAGCCAATAGAGGTTGGCGCCGTCGTTTTGTATATAGGAAAAAAAAAAAGGCCTTCTGATCCTGCTACTAGGTTGGAAACCGCTGATCAAGCTTCCAACCGCCAATGATGCCCATTCAATCTGCTGGTAACTCCTGAAGCAGGTTTGCTCCAGAATGGAGGACCTGTTTTTGGGTCCGTTTCGTATTTTCTATCATCACGTTCCCTGGCGTGTGGATCCATTTTTGTCTCAGCTGTTTGATTCACAGCACTGTGGCTGAGAGGACTTTGGTTTATTTATGGAGACAAAACATTGTTCTGACGCTAATGAAAAGGTCGAATGCTTTGACAGTTCGTGGCAGCCGGCTGCATTCTGGGCACTGCACTATACCTTTACACGCAACGCTTATCAGCGAGAGCACGTGTGTGAAGAAGGAGAAGTGAGACACTTCTAGACACTCTAGTAGAAAACATGTTAACAGCATTTCCAGAGATTGGCTTTTAGCAGACTGTTTAATTTAGTCGATGTCTGCAAGCACACGTGGACATAAAGTACAGTGTGTATGTAGACGCCGAGTGGGCACTACTGCAGGGGCTTTAATTAGAAAGTAAATAATGAAACAGAATGGACGAGTGAGCCTGAAGCAGGAAAAAAGGACTGGTGGCCAGACTTGGAGGGGGAAACGGGGGGACATTTTTCTTAATCATAGCTTTGTGCCTTGAAGCGTGGTAAGTTTTAATGAATGATTGAAAACCAATCAGAAATGGTGGTACATTAATACTGCAGGTGCCAAATGACCTTTTCCTTTTGAAGAGTGAAGAGGGTGAAAAATGACATTCCAGCTGAAGAATATAATGCGTGTTTTATTTTTATTTATTTCCTTATTATGTGTGCTACCCTCGTACACTGCCAATTCCTTCAGGGATTGAAATTAAATTGTCCAGCTGAGTTCTTCACTTACTTTCCTTAATCTACCTCTTGGCTTGTGACAAAGTGTGATTTTTTTTTTGTTTGTTTTCCCCCCCCCGATGTCATTTACAATTTAATAGAAGTGCATTTGTGCTCGCCTGTGTTATGAATTAAAATGGAGTTCTTTATGGGTGGAAGTGCATGCTGCCATGGTTGAGAAGCCCTTCATTCAAACTCTCTGTACCTTGAAGGTGAATAGTCCAGTGCTTATGTGAACTCCATAAATTAAGTTGTAAGAGTCCTCCTTTTGGTGTTGAAGGTAAGGACTCCAGACTTGCCCTCGAGAAGGCGTTTGCACCAGGTGAATTATAGATGCGGTCTGTCTGGATAAGTTGGTTCATTCAGAGGGTTATACTTTCTCAAGAGACATTAGAGTCTCTGTAATGAGTATTATCTCCATTAGGAGAGACAATGTCACGGCCATTTATATGATTCAATATAGAAAAACCCCAACTAAACCCTGGCAAATGATGCATCTGCTCCAGTAATGGTATAAACAAAATAACACAAACATCTCTCACACATCTCATGACTTAAAAGTGACACATGACGACTCAGAAATCTTTTTAATTTTTCTCAGCGGAGCTTTGTGGTTCATGGCTTCATTTTCTGACATATAGTGTGAGAGGCTCTAGTGAGGACAGCTCTGAGATCTGTGGACCGTGCAACCCATCCTGTCAATTCTCCACTATTTCGTTTTCTTTTTTGTTTTAAAGGCCCATCCTTTTCTCGGCTATCTTTCAGATCTAAACTGAAAGCTGTTTTGTTTAATCAACCACCAAAACGGTTCCGCGCATCTTGTTGGCTCGTCCCGTGAATCTGTCCCGGGGACAGGGGGGCACGAGGAGGGACGCAGACAGTTACGTGATAGTTAACGAGCCCGCCATGATCGGACTGACAGAGCCGATGGGTCATCTCCGCTGTCTTTGTCTGCGCAGATGTGCATGTGCATCATTATTATCCTAAATTAGTACATTCATCGGTCAGTCTTCAGGCCTGTACTGATGCCGTTTCAATCACGTTCGGTTAAACAAGGCTGGTCAGGCGATGTGGGTCTTTTAGTTGCAGTTCAGACGGATCAGCCTCAGGCTGACAAGTTGCCACCCTCTGCTGTTCGTGGACTACGTTGTGGTAATGTCATCACTTACTGATGCTTTGTCATATTAGCGAATTGCTGACGAGCTTATGGATTATCTGCAAAGCTCGGCCGAATGTAGTTACTGTTGCTACAAGTTTAATGACTGCATATTCCATGGTTTGACAAGTATTACCTTGATCCCAGACAACTGACGTATATGTAGCCTGAGGTAAAAGGAATAAACAGGACACTAAGAAATGTATTTAATTTTTAATGTGGGCTCTTATTCCCCCGACTGTACTCCTGGAGCACAGCCTTAACTGGTGAAATTTAGGAAACACTTAGGACAGCGTATACAAAATGATTTACCTATTTTTAAACTTACTAACATGGAATATCACTAACATCACATACAAAACAACAGTAGCGACTCCCTCCTATGTAAGCAGGGACGAAGAACACGTGCATCGGTCTCATGCTGTTAAACACCTGCACAATTTGTGGAAGTCGTGCAACCAGTAACTTACGCGACGCTGGAGTGCACGGCTCAACGCACGTGCAACGTCTTGCAACTCGTAACTCCCCTCTAAAGAAAACAGCAGCACATAACCCACAAACACGCTCTGTTAACCATTAAACATTACAACTTACATGGAGAATCAGGTTTATTCATCTAAACACTTACGCTGACCCGCTGAACAAACGCCCTCCCAGAGTTGTCCGGGTGCTAGCCGCTAATGATGTTGCTACCAGTAGCCGCCAGATCCCGTTATGTAAATCTCGCGCGAACTTGGTCGCATATACTTAAAGTGGCAGTACACCCCGACGTGAAACAGCACGAAAATCCCCCATGCCCCCACTTCACCCGGCTACATTCTCCCCTGCTACAAGTCAACGTCCCCGGTGACTTCCTGCGCATCTACGCTTCCCTGAAGCCTTGAAGTATAAAGGACCATACCAGCTAAGAGCTCGGAGAGTGCATCAGAACTGAAAGACAACGCCTGGCAAGATGATCTAGGCAAGTTAAATGGGTTTTGGTGTAACCCGGCCGTTTTCCTCTGGCTCCTGCGCAATTGAGGGGTGAGCATGTCAACGTCAACATTTCCGTCCTTCCTCCTCCTTGGAGTAGGCACCGACTTCACCACCAAACCCTCCGCGTTTGAGCTGGATCCTTCTGAGATGAGTCCGGGACAGGGTCCTGACGTCTCCTCCACGCTGCAATCAGGTAGATCACGTGTCTCCAACGGGAGCGGGTCCCAGCCATCAGCCACATTGTCTAGGTGACTCCCCAGTCCTTCAGCCATGCCTAGGTTATCACCTTCCGGAGTTGCCGCACGTTCAGCTGCTGGATAGTACACCTTCTCTACCACTACGAACTCAGGGGCAGGAGTCTCGCCCTTTGAAGTTGGAATGAGTTCATCTCCCAGAGCCTCTGCCTGATGGCGACGTCTCAGTGTTTGTGGAGTCGCCAAACATGGTCGCAAGTTGGACCTATGCACCCTCTTCACTAGTCCTTCCTCGACTGTCTCCACCGTATATGTGCTACCTTGAATATCCACGACTCTGTATACAGTGGGCCCCCAAGAGTCCTGGATCTTATTTCTCCCTGGTGGTCGGTGGCGGAGGTAGACAAGTTGTCCCAACTCAACCGGTGGGCAGTACACCCTCTCCTGTTGGTGAGCCACCCTCTCTGCAGCCTTTCGCTTAGCACACTCCTTCGCTCTCTCACATGCATCCCGGAGACGCTCTTGGTGAACCGCTAACCAGTCAGTTTGGTCGTGTTTCACCTGTTCTTGGCCCAACAGTGCATCAATGGGAAGGTGCGGGAGAACACCAAACAGTAAAAAATATGGTGGGTAACCTGTAGTCGAGTGTGGGGTGACATTATATGCATACACCAGCTCGGGCAGGTAATCAGGCCAACGTCGCTTCTTTTCAGGGGGAAGTGAGCGCAGAAGGTCGTGCAGGGTCCTATTAAACCTCTCACACTGTGGGTTGCCTTGGGGATGGTAAGGTGTTGTTCTTGTTTTCTTCACCCCGTACAACTTGCACAATTCAGCAATCACTGCGCTTTCAAAGTTCCTTCCCTGATCGGAGTGGAGACGCTCGGGCACACCATACTTCATGAACCATTCTTTCAGAATTACCTTAGCGGTGGTATCGGCTTTCTGGTCCCGCGTAGCAAAAGCCTGACTGAACTTGGTGAATACATCAGTCATCACGAGTACATTCTCCCGACCGTCTGTGGCACGCTCCAGCGTGGTATAGTCCATAGCAACAACCTCCAGGGGACGAGTCGCCAAGAATGGAATTTGGGGTGCCTGAATCTTTGGCTGTGGCATTTTTGACAACACACACCTCTGACATCTCTTCACCCACTGCTCTACATCCCCATGCATGCCCACCCAAAAACATCTCTGTCTCAATAGAGCCAATGTTCGTTCAATGCCCTGATGCCCCATCTGATCATGCACACTTGTAAGAACTTGCCCTTTGAGGGAGGCCGGCAATAGGAGCTGTTCAACCTTCCCAGCATGGACATCTTCAATGACGCGGTACAGGAGTCCATGCTTTTCGCTGATCCGTGGCCATTGTTTTAGCAAGGAGCGAACTGTCTTAGATAGACCCTTTCTCTCATGGAAAGTAGGTTTCTTCTGTCTTCTCCAACACTCTCTCATTACCATAAGTGTCGGGTCTGAAGCTTGAAACTTCTGAAGTTCTGCGTTAGAATATCCGGGAAAGGTTGGCGTGTTATTCTGAGCTAGCTCCCCTGTTGCCAACTCCCCCGCCTCAGATGCACATAGCCGCCTGACCCTACCACACTCAATCCCCGCTGCAACTAAATCCAGGCCCAGAGCTGTACCTGTGCTAAGCGAGTTGCATATGGCCACACACCCATCATACTCTGCATCCTCACTCCCAGGTTCTGGCTCATCGGCTGCTGGTTTCCGGGAGAGCGCATCGGCCGCAGAATTGCACCTACCCGGCCGATATTTCACATCGAAATCAAATACAGCCAGCTGAGCAACCCACCTCTGTTGAATAGCCCCTAAATTGGCAGTAGAAAGATGACATAAGGGGTTATTATCTGTAATAATGGTGAATTTGGAACCCAGAAGATAACTCCTAAACTTTTCAGTGACCGCCCACTTTAGAGCAAGGAGCTCCAACTTCATACTACTGTAATTTTGGTCATTCCTCTCAGCCCCTCTGAGCCTCCGGCTTGCATAAGCGATGACCTTTCGCTTCCCCCCCTGCTCCTGGTACAGGACTGCACCTAGACCTTCCATACTAGCATCTGTCTCTAGAACAAAAGGGGAGTTAAAGTCTGCGTAGCCAAGTGTGGGGGCGCTGGTTAACTTCTCTTTTAAGAGTTCAAAAGCTTGTAGGCATTGCGGTTTCCAGGCTAACCTGAATAACTCATTCTTCCTGGCGTTACTGTTCTCCTTGATGCAAACATTTACAACGTCGTGAAGGGGCCCTGCAATCTGGGAGAAACCCTCAATGAACCTTCTATAGTAACTGCAAAACCCTAAAAAGGACCGAAGCTCCTTCACAGTACTGGGAATCGGCCATTTCTTTACTGCAGCGATCTTGTCAGGGTCTGTGTCAATACCTTGAGCTGAAATTTGGTGACCAAGAAACCGGACCTCAGGTTGGAGAAAATGGCACTTCTTCATTTTGACTTTTAGCCCCGTCTCTCTTAACCTCTTGAAGACCATCTCTAACCTCACCAAGTGGTCCTGAAATGTTGATGAAAATACAAGCAAGTCATCCAAGTAGATCAACACAATCTGGAACACCAAATCACTCATTGTGGTCTGCATCAGGCGCTGAAAGGTTGCAGGTGCATTACAAAGCCCAAAAGGCATCCTCAGGTACTCATAGAGCCCGAATGGTGTAGTGAAAGCCGTTTTGTCCCTATCTTTCTCATGTACAGCAACCTGATGGTATCCACTGGCGAGGTCGATTGTTGAGAAGAACTTTGCGCCACTCAGGGCGTCCAAAGTTTCATCAATTCGGGGCAGTGGGAATGCATCACGCCTGGTCTTCAGGTTCAGCCTCCTGTAGTCCACACATAGTCTTAAGCTCCCATCAGACTTGCGCACTAACACGATAGGCGAGGCATAGGCGCTTGAACTTTCTTGAATCACTCCTTTTCTCAGCAGCTCCGAAATATGCTCCCTGACCTCCTTATACTGATTAGGGGGAATACGCCGGTAAGGCTGTGAAACTGGCGTCTCATCAACCACAGGGATTTCATGTTTCACCTTATCAGTGTATCCAAGATCTTCATCATGAATGGCAAACACATCCGCATACTTCATCAGAAGCTCTCCTAATTCCACCTGTTGTTCCAGCGTACCTCCTAGGTGTAGCTGCTTTAACAGGTTCTGCATGTTGCTGTCGCCTCCATGGTCATCCTTCCGGTGAATCGTCACTTCCTCGTGGTCAGCAGTGATGCGCTGAAACTTCACCTCGCAGGGGTCGGCGTCTATACACTGACACTGACTGAGGACACCTAACCTTGTCTTTGGGGCTAACCACACATCCTCTGGTGAGAAGTTGACTACTTGGACTGGAAACACCTGACTGTCGGCTGACACCACCGTGGGGAACACAATCAACCCGCCAGGTAGTGGCGTAGGCCCTGGCTCAAGCAGCATGCTAGAGTCCCCACGCAGCGACTTCCTGAGCCCCCTCGCATGAACTGTGACAATAGCTGAAGCAGGTATATGCACTTTCTGTTTTCCTGCAACGTGGGCTGTAGACACTTTTCCGGCAAGTTCCGCCCCCTGCATTTGATGGAACGCATCCCTCCAATCAGAATCCAGCACTCCCTGTAGGGCTGTATCAAACTCCGACATTACCATCTGGCGACACCTCTTTGCAATATTCATCCCAATAATGCCAGGTGGCGATGAATCTGCTCGTTTGGTATTATCGTCTCGGATTATTAAGAATCCACACTCTGGAATATTGAATCCCATCACCTGTACATCTAACTCAACATAGCCCAAGTAGGGAAGCGGTAACTGGTTGGCTGCTGTGATTTTAAGCCATTTAGCTGTACAATGCATATCTTCATCTTCCCCATGAAGGTGATCTCTGAAGAAGCTTTCTGCCAAAGTGCTTACGTTGCTACCTGTGTCCAATAGGCACCGAAGCGGAACTCCACCAATCTGAATGTCTACCTCAGGGCATTTGCCGACTGCATGTCGCAGAAACCGTTCTTTGGTGAGGACGTTCTGTGAGCCTGTTGACTTGCCTCGCATTGCCCAGCTCATAGCAATGGAGGGTTCCTGTTTCCCTGGACCGCAGGATTAGGTTGAATAAAAGGAGCTCCTCTCATGTCACGTGGTCGATTGCATTGTCTGGCCATGTGCCCAACCCCCTCACAACGCAGACAAATCGGCTGTCCGTCATCTGTGTACTTCGGCTTGATTTTAAATCGAACCTCCTTGGATCCCCTATCCAAGCTAGCATGGTGGGTTGTGAGATCACGGACTGCGTTGGTTAACTCACTAATTGCTTTACCCTGCTGTGCAATTATTTTAACTACATCCTGCAGAGTGGGGGTCAAGTCAGTCTGTGCATTACCGGCCGAATCCGTCTCCCCTGAACCCTTGTCTGGGTCGCCGCCCACAAGGTTTCGGCTCCTCGCCACATTAGTACTATGAGGCCGGTCTTCCAGTGTCCACATCATCGCCTCTTCTCGCACATCAAACAGGCTTAAGCCGGGCTTCTCCCTGACAAGCCTACGCAACTCACGTCGAAGGGTGGAGTCACGTACCCCTTCAATTAACTGGTCTCTAAGTGCTAGCTGGACATCACCCACAGCGTTAGGGGACTGTTGAAGGGCAGAATTAAGCAGATGTGAGAGCGCATGTGAAAAATCCCGCAAGTCTTCCCCATCTAACTGCCTGCGCGCATAGAAAGCATGTAAGAGTTGTGGTGTTGTACGTCTCTCTCTGAATGCCTCTCTCAGGTATAAAAACAGGTCACTGGCTTGCCTGACCTGTCCACCCACTCGTAACTTAACCTCCTCCAGAGCTGCCCCCTTTAACTGCGATAGTATAAAATCCACCTGCTCCTCCCCCTGTAAGCCCCTTGCTCTCATCGTACGCTCTACCTCCTCTATAAACTCATCAACAGTGTGAACATCTTTCCCTTGTTCCCCACTAAAAGGCGCAATTTGTTTTTCCCTTGGAATATAAACAATAGACCTTGGTTGAGCATCACCGAGGTTAGCAATACTTGACATTACAGAATCATGTTTTCTTTTTAGTTCCAAAATCTGTGCCTGCAGTTGTACCACCAGGTCACCTCCCTGGTCAGCCATAGGGACAGCCGGATTGTCCTCAGGATGGCTGGGGCCGGCCACTGGAGAAGCCGCCCGCTCTTCCTCGTCTGCCATTTCACAATGTCCCCTTTCGTGTCCTTACTGCAGCACGGTGACAGTTGCGATGCCTCTCAGTCCAGTTGCCTCTCAGAGGGCGACTTCCCGTGGTCCTCTCCTCCCGCGGCCTACAGCAACGATGCAGTCTCCCTCGTCCGAGGGGGTTGACCACGTGCCACCCTGCTGCTTCTGGGACACCTCACGGCAGTAGCCCGCTCCGATCCTGAATCTGGAGGCTTCTTAGCCACTACTGTTGTTTTATATGTATTATCCCTGTCCAATTATGATCTTAAAATTTGCCGGGGATCCCACTTCTGACACCAAAATTAGTGTAGCCTGAGGTAAAAGGAATAAACAGGACACTAAGAAATGTATTTAATTTTTAATGTGGGCTCTTATTCCCCCGACTGTACTCCTGGAGCACAGCCTTAACTGGTGAAATTTAGGAAACACTTAGGACAGCGTATACAAAATGATTTACCTATTTTTAAACTTACTAACATGGAATATCACTAACATCACATACAAAACAACAGTAGCGACTCCCTCCTATGTAAGCAGGGACGAAGAACACGTGCATCGGTCTCATGCTGTTAAACACCTGCACAATTTGTGGAAGTCGTGCAACCAGTAACTTACGCGACGCTGGAGTGCACGGCTCAACGCACGTGCAACGTCTTGCAACTCGTAACTCCCCTCTAAAGAAAACAGCAGCACATAACCCACAAACACGCTCTGTTAACCATTAAACATTACAACTTACATGGAGAATCAGGTTTATTCATCTAAACACTTACGCTGACCCGCTGAACAAACGCCCTCCCAGAGTTGTCCGGGTGCTAGCCGCTAATGATGTTGCTACCAGTAGCCGCCAGATCCCGTTATGTAAATCTCGCGCGAACTTGGTCGCATATACTTAAAGTGGCAGTACACCCCGACGTGAAACAGCACGAAAATCCCCCATGCCCCCACTTCACCCGGCTACATATACAAAGTACGTGGCTGTGGGCAGATTTTTCCAAAATGATGGTTTTGAATTTGGCTGATTTTCTTTTGTCACTTTTTATGGTGGTCAATTTGAGATCAAAGTCTGACAGTCACATTCACCCACTGCCATCACCCGCAGCGACGTGCAGAGAGGATGTGGCCGCTATTGCTTTGCCCTTAAGAGCCTCAACATGTGTCCTCATGGCAAAATATGAAAAAATGGTTTTGAATAAAATGCCAGGCAAAGTTATGTTACACTCTACTCCCCCGGCCTGATTCGGTGCTGCTGTCCATGTTGCCAGATAGTCTCCAGTTGTACAGCTTAGGGGAGTTGATTAAAAAAAAAAACACTTTGCATATCTATAATTGCTGCCGTCCTATGGCCTCACATTTTGCATTGTTGAAAAATCTTGACAGGCTCGCCAGGCATTGTAACGGCTGAAAAAGCTATGATTAATCACAGTTATTAACTTAACACATCAAATACCTTCCAGTATCAGATCAGTGAAGTTTCTGTAAAATTGAGTCTGTTGCTTTATGAGAGAAGCGGAGAGGATGTGATTTTCCTGCAATAATCATTGAGGGCATTTGAAACCAAAAAACAGACTGGAGTAATAATTCTCATTCTGCTGCATAATTACAGTGGAGCAGTTTAGAGGAAAAGAGCCACATTAAAATTTTACTCGTGGAAGATCTGAAGCGGGGAAAATTGGTTTCAGTAAGTTGGACTTCTCGCAAAAAGTTGTTTGCTGGTGTCAGCATCTTTTGGGGGGTGGCGGAGATAATTTCCGAGCCCTCGTGCATCTGCACCACATGGGATTTTGTTTTCGCCTACATTTGTTTGCGCTTGTTTTCACAACACTCCCGCTCCATAGCGTAGATTTATGACCCAGGTGTACTTTTGCACACCTGGGTCAACATTCCCCCTAAGCCTCGAACCCATCTGCCGTCTTCAAATGTTTGTTTTTATTTCCTTCTTTGCTCCAGAGTCAAGAGCCAAGCCAATATAAAGATCACGTACTATCAGGTTTGTGTTTCATTTCTCTTCCTGCTCACACTTCTTACTATATATGTTTTTCATCTTCCTCTGCTACGACTGCGGCTTTTATTAGTTAAGGCGCGATCCCTGTGGAATAAATTGCAATCTCAAAATATGGTTTTAGTGGAGAAAACAGGCTAGAGAAACGGCTAATGCTGATATTACATAGATCAAACCAGAAAGACTTGATATACAGCCTTATTGGCAATAGGTATATCCAATTTGGCTGGAGTTATCTTAAAAACATGTATCACAGATGGCAAACTTTTTCACTACGTGCTGTGAAAAAAGTGAATTTGCCCTTTTCTGAGATGCAGTAATAAGGGAGTGAAGCATGAAGCAGTGAGCAGGAACGAGGACAAGGAGATCAAGATGTTGCACTGAAACTGTGAGAGCATTAGTGTAGTCACAGCAAGACGCCGGTGGAGGGGAAATCATGTCGGGGAATATCCCGCTGTAGCGAGTCACGTGGCCAACTCCCAGTTGAGAGGGATCTGCCAACCTTCTGCCACCGAGCCTCGACACGCCCTCATGTTTGTACCTCCTCACTATGCAGCTACGGCGTTTCTCTGCAAGGAAGAGCCGTGCCATTACGAGCAGGTGACTGCGGCACCAGCGTGGTATCGGGAGGTCAGGGGTGTGACTGCAAGTGGTACGAGAGGATTAGTGGCCCAGCACAGGGAGATAGCGGCTTCCCTGCAGCGGAGAACCAGCTGGTCAGCAGGCCGGCCGGCCCGGCTCCATCTGTCGGTCACCTGCTCGACCCGCTGGGAGCTCTGGTAAATCTCATATAGCTCCCAGAGATTATGTCACTCGGCTTGGTCAAGCAGGACGTCATCTGTGAACCCGGGTCTCGGGCGAAGTTGCGTACACACTTGCATGTGCTGAAAAGGTAAGTGACAGTAGGGTCATTCTCTGTCATTCTAACCGGCAAAATCAATTGGGATTAGGGATTAGGGAATTGGGATCAACTGGCCTCGCGATAGCTGAAGATCCCCCTGAAAATGTCTACCACGACCCGATCTCAAAGAAGAAGTGGTTGGAAAATGGATGGATGGATGGATGGAGGTTTGGACGAGATGCCATGTTCCTGTAAAGGTCTGTCCCATTCCCATTTATACCATCTCCAAACCCAGCATGGTCTCGCATTCAGGCATTTATCAAGTAATGTCAATAAAGCCTGTGACTGTTCAGGGTTTAGAAATCAATAGATTCCAATAGAGACAAAAGCGTAGTGGTTTTCTCATGTGGAAGTTGGCTCAGCCGACCCCGATAACTCTTCCAGGCTGCCAGGCTTTCAAAAAAGCAAAAAAAAATGAGACCATGTCTATAGGCAGACGGTGAATTTGCTGCATCCTGCACATTGCTGGAATAAATACTTGCTAAACTTTGCCCTTACACTTTGTTCTGAGATTTCACACTCCAGCTCTTACCAACACTCGCAGCTCCGACAACTAAGATGACAAGAAATGTAAATTCTCTGTAAATGTGACACACTGCTGAGAAAGACTGTGCAATGCAACCCCAAAACAGAGCAGCTTCTGAGTGGACTTTGTGGGAAGGTTATTGTGCTGATGACTGACGTTACTTTTTGATGAAATTTCAAATAGACTAGGCCATAGTTAGAGTTGTCAACAGACTTATTAAAACACTTTCCACACTGTGTTTTATGTTCATTCCAATACAGTTTCTCTACAATCTTAAAGGATTTCCTAGGAAATGTTATTTCCCAAATCTTCAATCACCCCAGTTCTGTCACAACTCCTGCTGTGTATCTCATCCATAACCCGAGTCAGGTACAGAGAAACAAAAGATCCCCCATCCGCTCCTATTTTCCGATTTTTTTTCTCCCACTGTTGTGGGTTCCTGTCAAAAAGTGTTGTTTCTTTTTCTTTTTTTCATTCACAGTCTCAGTCACTCTAACAAGGAGTGAACAAACAGAAGGTAGAGCAGAAGAAGCAAAAGCCGTGCAAAAGAATTTTGGTTAAACTTTTGCACTTTCAAAAAATTATATACTACAGAACGAGTCGGAGTAACTGTTTTTCTATAATGACTCAGTTTTTCTCATGTTGCCGTCTTTGTGCTCAACACTGAGAAGCTGCCGTCTCTCCCCGACAACAACCGATGCCAAAAAGCGTGTTGCCTGAAAGTCTATAACTGCTTTGTGCTTATTGCAGCCATCTTAGTAGAAAGCCAATTGTATTTGACTGTGATTGGCAGAAACATGGTTCTATTGTTTGGCCACTCATGTTATCACATGTGAGGAGCTCGGCCTGCCTGCGGCAGTAAAAGGGGGGATATTGGCTCCTGAGTAGCTGGCATCGAGCCGGTTGCAGACAGGCAATTCCAGGGGAGCAATTGTCTGGTTTAATTGCTCCAAAAAAGGAAGACGAGGCGTTGAAACTAACAAGCTGTCTACGGAATCCCTCATTTACAGGCTCTGCGGTAAAAAATGATTTATATTTCTCTCTTTTGTGCGTTCCTGTTATTGTAAATATTCACAGGGCGGGTTACTACTGGGCTGGCATCATTTGCAGTTGTGATTTGCACAGTAGAACAAACGCACACTGATTTCACTAATTCTCAGACTGATGATGACTATTCTGTGAAGCAGAAATCACTTGGAAAATTTAGATATTCTCCCTTGACTGCAACATTTTTAAATGTGTTATTTTAAGAAATGTTTAATTTTATATCTCGATCTGCAAGTTATTTTTTATCATCATTTAAGACCATTTTATGTTACAAAATCATTTGAATAAAAAATAAAAAATACATTAAAATCTGTAAACTGTTAGATGTATTACACAATGACACAAAAACCGAATAACAATCCCTCCAAAAATGTAACCTGTTTTTTTACTGGTTTTATTGCCTTCTGCATGGGTTCATTTCAGTGTTTGCTTTGTTTGCCTCTGTTTCAATCTCCTATCATCACAAAAAGGAAAGGAGTTGTGGTGAGACAGGTGCTTACATTTGTTGTACCGATTCTGCCTTTAAAAAGCCTACACTCCTATTATATTTTACTCCTGTACTGCTGAGACAACTACTGCAGACTACTGTCTGACATTTCAGGGTTATTTTACCCACAAATGGAGGCGGAAACCCAGCAGGCAGCAGAATGTTGAGCCTTTGATCCTACCGCAGATATAACCCTCAACATCTATCGCTGTCACCAAATAGCTTCACTTTTAAACAAAGTCATTGATTGTTTTTCACACGGTGAATGGCCCATGACATCTAATCTGGAGTCTCTGAAGTGAAAACAAATGAATACAAAAATAGGGGGGAAAATAGGTTAAGAGCAAAATGTGTACGCTGCTAAAATCAATGTGCCGCAGTCCAAAATCTTGAATAGTCATGTAAAGGCAAATTCATGCACACACAATGCCAATAGGGAAAGGGACAATAATATGCCAAGGCACATTTCCAAAAATAGAATGTGTGTGTGAGTGTGTGTGTGCGTGCGCGTGCATGCGCGTGTAAGGTTGTGGGCCACGGCCTGTTTCTCCTCCCTCTGCAGCAGCCTCAATCCATATTCATTACCTCCCACGGCGGAAGGAGAGGGGAGGAAAGGAGCAGGAGCAATGAGGATTCCGTCTGTTAGTTAAAAGGAAAGGAACAGGGAACTCAGGTGTGTGTGTGTGTGTGTGTTTTACCAAGTTATCTCTTATCTTTGCAAACATTAATAACAATGTAAACATTTCCTTTTTAAGATAGATGAGGCCTCGTCATCACTGATACTGTAAAACTCATGAGATCTCTCACTTTACATTACATTACTTTACAAGTCATTAAGCCGACTTTACATTTCATTTTTAACCCATGGCTTATACACCTCAGTGCCCACCTCCTTTCTCTAATCAGTTGCTTTTTCACACGTACGTATCTGTCACACATGCACATTTCCTACACATTCAATAAAGTCTCTTGTCACACTTTACTCTAAATCAACTTCTGAAAATTAATTCTCCTTTTGGCTTTTGATTCAGATCATGGTATTTGACAAGTGTAAAAGTAATGAGTGACCACACACACACATACACACACACACACACACACATCTTTCTCTCAAAGAACCCTTCAATTTAATGTAATTTTTGATTCAATACCAAAATATTTCAGTTTATAGAAAATCAGCAATGCTGTCTATCTTATACTATCTTATGTACATTTTGTTTTTCCTCGGTTACAGCTAAGTGAACAGGTTACTATCGAACATACATGATGGAGAAAATAGAAGTGACGCTATCTAATTAGTTTGTGTATTGAGCTGACAGTTCGAGTCGAATGTCAATCATTTTCGGATGGAGAATCCAATTCACGTACAGTATGTTCTCCGCCCACGCCAGCTATTGGCTACCTCCGCTCGCCTAATTACCGCCATTCATCCTTCAACTACGAGAAGTGGTAAGCAGCTGGTACAAGGTGGCTGTGTTCTTATATGCATGTGCACACACACACACACACACACACACACACACACTGCTCGGAAATAAAAACAAGTGATCTTCTGCCAATAGTCAAAATAATTCCAAATGCGTATTTGGTATTCTTAAGCTTTCTCCTAAATCACATGGTGTAACTAAGCTTTTTTTGTGTGGGGGAGGGAGGCAAACACCATGATGATGGTAAATTTGGATCAACTCGCGCTCGCCTAACGACAATAATCTCACGTGTGAACTCAACTGTGACGTTATGGATCCTGAACTTCAGCTCCTTAAAATCCTCCTGCCTCCATCTCTGCCGCTGCCGCTGCCCACGCCTTAATCCGTCTGTCATTCTCACTTCCCCTCTCGCCTGCATCAATCCTTCACACTGCACGGGCATTCTCGTTGTATCAACCAACAACCGGGCCCTGTTATCGCTGAAATAACCCCGGCTTGCGACACCTGCAACAGGCCTCCTCTTATGACAACTGGATAATTAGGTGTCACAGTAGAAATTGAAAGGTAAACGGGCGGCAGATACTGTAAAGCCATAAAGCTGTCAACTGTATGACTTTTGCTATGAGAGCTGGAGGATTAGGGCTAAAAGGGAAATACTGTAGATTAGGTTTGGAGGTCAGTAAAGGAGTGAAGAACCCTGAAGGGGCAACGAACGAATTAGGAGGTGGGATTAAAAGATAGATAAATGCGGGAGAAAACGAGAAGATGGGAGAAAATCCGAAGTGCGCGAAGAGACGTGGGAAGGGGAGAGGGTGACGCGAGTGGCCAAAGGCCGCCTGCTGCGGTTCCCTGGCCGCTAACAAAATGCTCCGGTATGTACAGGCGTGCATGGAAAAACGCACACAAAGGGCAGTCAGACATCCTGATCGATTGAGCCGTGCCCTGCTCTGACGTCTCAGCAGGCCTAGAGATGAATGAGCTGACCTAAGGAGAGAAAGGAGGACAAAAACAAACCTTTAGCTTGTAAACCTCCAGGGCTCGAGTCTCGTTAGCATGGGCGGGTTCAGTGTGCTTACCAACCCTCGGGACGGCTTCCTTTCTCTTATGTGTATGCGTGTGCGCTTGTGTACTTAAAGAATCCTCTTTGCAAAGGACCAGATTGAGTTTTTCATCTACAAAGAGAGACCTTTTGGCCTATCAACACCCTCAGAGCGCAGGGGCCGCAATAAACTGACCAATGCCTTTGGCTGCATTGCTTTTATACGCCAGCACCTTCCTGCAGGTTTCTGAAGAGGTGTTTACTTGTGCTTTCGACCAGAACCTTTGCGAAACAATCAGCACTTCTCCTCCCCGTTGCAAGTCCTTCCCTTCTTTCGCTCTCTGGCTCGACTCACATCTCGCCGGTTGAGCCGGTAAAGGGTAAAATTGAAACGCCATCTTTCTCAAAGGGCAACCAACAATCTAACTTTATATTCTACCTTTTTTAAGGTTACGGTTCAGATGAGATGTAAATTCAGGTTAATATATGGGCGGCGGATGTGGGTTTGTGTGTGTGGCCCACTTGAAGGTTTCTGATAAGCCATTGTTGTTAAGTATCATCTTGTCAGAGAAAAAAAAATCACCCATTAATTTAGAAAAGGGCAAGAGGCTTTTCAGAAAATGCTAAAGGTAAGAGCTCGCCAAAATATGTGGATTTCTATTTTTTGCAGTTGTGTGTGGCCATACGTTGACAGTGTACATAGCCAGAGACCAATCTTTAGCTACTCCTGCTGCTAAGAAGCATCCTTCACTTCTAAGTCGATGGTTTATTACTGTCTTTGAGTAGCCTTGACGCACGACTTGTATGTGTGTCCATTCTGTGTCCTGTTAGCAAACATTACTCTTATAAATATCCTGTTTTAATGATTTTACAGCGGCATCAAGTGAGAATTCTTCTAACAGATATTAAGCATTTTTTCATCTTACAGCAGGTAGCTGACAACTAACTCCCCCCACTTTACACATTTCCTTTGATACAAACATGAAAGGTTAACACAATATCATCACTTTTGTAAATATTCAGCGATGATATTAATCCTTCATCAAGGCAATTAGGTACAAGAGCATCCAATCAATCAATCTCATTAGTTTCTTTTTGAAGTCTTCCCTCTCCCTCCCCTGCACGGCATACAGTATTTATTGCCATGATGCTTATCAAGTATCAGCGCTTGTGTAACTCATTGCATTGCTACGAAAAAAGGCTCGAACATGTTGAAGGAGGATAATATCCAGGGGGATGATCACTGCACGGCTTCATGAGACTGGCTGTTATTTTCCATGCACGGTAATAATGACAATATGATTCTTTGTTTGGGAGCCGTAACAAAAGCCATCAATCACGTGGTCTCATACACCCACATGCAGGTTTAATAAACCCAAGACCCACGAGCCCTGAAACCACCAGGTCAGATCTCAAGAGAATCGCTGTGGCTTTCGTGTTCAGAAAAGAAAGAGACTGCAGATGTGTAGAAGGAGCAGCTCTGCCTCTAGGGACTGCTGTGCAGTCCTGAGTGTTGATTACGGCCTGTTGTTTTTAAAGGCACAATTGTGTTGTCTGAAGCCTACAATCACATTAATACAGGAGTTAAAGACAGGTTGAGTGTGCTTTTACAAGCAATGTTCTAAAAGAGCCACGGCCAGTTTATTTGGTCTGTTTCCTCCATCTCTACTATGGGTAATTCTGTGTAGCTCTCCCAAGGGCTGCATTAGTAGCTCAGATTACTTTGTATGTCCTTTAACTTCACAATCCACCTCATCCGTTCATTTGACTTCTAAAAGTCCACTCTTTTTTTCTCTTTCTCCCCCCATGTCTTGCTTCCCCTCCTAATTCTCCATTCCCCTCCGGGCCGCAGACTCGTGTAGCAGATTCAATATTGATGAAGCGGATCGATCGGAAGAGGGCCACCCTCCCCTTTGTGGTACTGTAGTTCTTGAGAAATCCATCCCTCATCCAATATTCTTATACAAGCAATAAACGGCTGAAGTTAAAGGTTCCTTCCACTTTCAGATCACAATCTCAAAAGAAAAGAATTCTGGCATGTCAAGATTTTATTTCGTGCTTGTGCTACTATTGATTAGATCGTGATATTCATTGGTAACATTCATACCTTACATCCAACTGATTAGAAAAAGTAATGACTGGTACCAGTAGAAGACATTCTTTAGGGAAATTTGTGTCGTGATATATGTGCATATATATCTTCCTACAGAGATTAATTAGAGTAATGATGCAGTCAGGATCTGACCTTTCATTTTTAACACCCTAAGTTCAGAGGAAAATTGAAAAAGAAAGTTTTTTTCTATCCCAATTATAATATCAAAGGTGAGAAAAATGGATGGAAAGAGAATCATGACAACCTCTTTGTTTCGACTGTTATGACACTGGTATGTTCCCTTTTTTTACATCTCCACTGACACTGTTTCGTGTCGAGCTTCTACTTTTTTAAATTGAGGTTATACTCGACTTGTGGCCCCTGGAGATTTCGCAACAGAGGTGATCCTTGACTGTAACACCTCGAGCATCAGTCATCATCACAGAGGATTATGTGACTGCTGGTCTGCAATATCAATATCTCCGTAAGCACTACATCTGTCTCGCATGGAGTTTAACTAGATACGAGGTACTCCGATGATTGCCTTTTTATTCCCTCAGAGGCATTAAACCGAGTTACATTTTAATCTTCCGTTGAATCTAAGCTCTGTGATTTACAGTGTCTAAATTAAATGAAGCGGTCTGCTTCCTCAAAATGTACACAGTGAAACCGGTCTGGTAGAGGAGTAATTGTGGAAAATGATACTTGGGCTCCGTGTAGCGTGTTGTTCAGTGTGTGTATAAAATAAATGTAAGTACTCACAATGTATCACAGAAACATTACTCATTCAGTTGACAATTACCAACAATTCAACCATATCTGCTCCATAGAAACTTAGACTCAATCTTTTTATCACTGCTGAACAATTAGCAACTTGCCTAAAGCTGGTTGCTCATCCTTGTTTATCTGACCATGAATAGTTTGTTTTTCCCACAATGGCCTGTACTTGTATGGTGCTAGTCTATCATTCCACCACTCAAAGCGCTTCCACACTATACATCATTCACACCTTTTCACACACTGATGACAGAAGCTTCCATACAACGTCCGTCAGTAACTAGCATTCACACCACTGACACAGCTACAGGAGCAATGTTGGGGTTTAGTGTCTTGGGGATTGAACCGCCAACCCTCTGATTGGAGTATAACTGTGCTCTCCACTCCCCCGCTGTCGCTTGACAACAAGCTGCTGATGATCGTAATCAGCCTTAATTGTGTATTTGATGTGATTTTTAAAATTTGCGACCGAAAGTCAGCTCTGAAGAGCTGATAGGTTTGTTGGTTATTGATCGGCTTCAACATTCACATGATTGGGTCCCGAGGTTCTCTAAAGCAACTGCACAGACCGCCATAAATAAACGCCCACAACGACGGTGTCAAACGAAATGTTCATCATCGCCTTGAGAAATAAAGAATGCTTGTATAAATGTTCTTGTGCACTACGATACTTGTTAACACAGATGAGCACAAATAGATGCGTGCTCTTGGTCCTTTTGTCTCCACGATGTATTCATGGGAAACGCGCAGAGGACAGAGGCAGGAAAAACCCTGAGTAAAATGCACTTCAACCACGGTCTGGGTAGGAGTCTCGAAGACACGGGCGTGTAATGATGATGGATGCATTCTATCTACTTCTTCTAGACAGCCGGTCTTCAGTGTGGACATATGGGCAACGAAGGTCATCGGTCAACACACACTTTAGCCCCACTTTTAACTTGTGTGTGTGTGTGTGTGTGTGTCATTGCAAATCCGGCTGCCGTCTCGTCTCCTTCTCTGACCGCGGTTCCTCTGGTTGAACATTTCTCCCCTTCCCATCTGCCCCGGCACCGCCTTTTCTGTCCCCCGGCCTGCTGTACTGACAGGCGGAGTTGCCACGGTGATGAATGACCGTGCGCTCAGTTTCAGTGTCTGAGGGGTGCACCTCTGCTACCTGCCGCGTGGGTCCCTGTCAAAGACTTCCTGTCAGGTCAGCTATACCCCCCCCACACACCCCACCTGCCCCCGCCCACCCCCTTCTTTTTATTTAGCTCTTCATCTTCCAGCTCTCCCCATCTCGGCTTGATTTAGCTCACTACCGGGACCTATTTCAAAAGTTGGAGCAGAGTGTAAAATCTCCCAGAAATAGTCGTCAACCTGCTAACTTTTGATCCGCAGAACACAGAGACTGATTGAAGCGATGCAGAAAAATCCCATCATTCAAAGCAATTCCCCTTTTCAATCAGTTGGATCGTTTGAGTGTGATAAGGGTTTAGACACAAAGCATGTTAATAAATGCATTCTCCTCAATATGATGATGTGAATTCACTGCTCCCCTTTCTTCCAGTAACTTGAGCATGTTGGTGTGTGAAAGCGTGTCTGCTGGCTCGAGGGCACGTGCCTCCGCCAACGTGCCATCGCATGTTCATTATTCAGCAAGCTTCCTTAAGAGCCACCCCGGTTTTACGGCACGCATTTTAAACACTGGCCCTTTGAAATGAGGTCCATAAGCAAAGCACTCTTGAGCTTTGTCTGCGAATGTAATTAGCCAATTAGGCCGCCCTTTATCATAGACCAGCAGCAGCCATGCGCCTCTGCTACCAGGGACTAGTTAGTGTGTTCTAATGAGCCTTTAGCTTCCAACCAGAAGCCCTGTCAAGCATTATTAATAAAGAGGCTATTTGTTCAGGCCTTCCAGTTTAAACACTGGTAATACCAGAGAGCCAGGCTTATTGAGATTTACCGTTTAAGATTCATGAACATGATGGCTGTGTAAAACCAGATCATAAAAGGTAAAAAAAAAAAAAAAGAAACTTGTGCTTTGGATTGAGTTACATCATTTGTGTTTTTGTCTTTTTTTATTCAAAAATGAACTTTTCTGAAGTAACTATATCCAAAATTTCACAAGTGGAAATATTTTTCATGCAATCTCAGGCTCAGGCTGTTTTGCAATCGCTTTCGCATCCACATTTTCTCAAACTTTTGTTTTACACTATTAAACTGTCAGTTTGAACCGGGAAGAGCGTCCACATGTGGAATGACTTATTGTTTATGAGGGAGAAGAGGAGAGTATTTTTAGGATTCGATTCTTTGTGGTGGAATATTGCACTATAATCATAGAAGACTCGATGTGCTAATAACAAAAGCAATTGGTGACGTGTGCGTTTTAGAGCAATTGGTGGAGTCTCTGAGCTCTGAATTGATTTAAAGGACAGTGGATGAATAAAGACATAGAAACTACCACGCTTGAAGAGGAGCTTTGAAAATAGTTAAGTATACGCATAACACTCAAACTTCCTTATATGTATAGTATCTCTATATGTATATATGTAGCTATAAAATATCAATAGCAGGTCTGGGATACTAAAATTCGACCAAGGGATGGAGGCGATGACGACAAACTGTACACCATGAGATGGCAGATAGTTCACAGATGTTGCTATTCTGTTCATATTGTGGTTTCTGCTGTACATTTGAAATATCTCCTGCAGTTAGGCCTTAATGGGCAATTTTGCAAATCAATGAGCAGGACTGCTTTGTGGTAGTAATAGATTTTCATGAGTTTTGAATCGATCCGATAAACCATGATTTTCATGTATTTAATTGGCCAGATTGCCACAAATGAGATAGGCTGGTTATTTTATCCACAGTTTCTTAATAGTTTCCTGAAACGTACTGAGTTATGTTAGGCTACTTATTTTGAGAATAAACATTTACTTTCCTGGAGGATTCTATCACCTAAAGTTTCCCCTTTTTTAAATTAGTTTATTTTATTTTCTCTATTTTTCAGTTCTTAAGACTCCAGTGGAAGTAAAGCTGCCAGAGTGAACAGGTCGGATGCAGAACTCTGCAGGAATGGACACACTTTTATACGTCCTTCTTATTGCAAGTGAGACGACTCAAGTGGTTCCCGCATCATGGCACAGGTCTTCTAAATCTGCAAATGTGTAAATCATCTGGGACTCTTAATAGTCTGAAATGTGACTGCTCTCTCTCCTTCCCCCTCCGCCTCCTCACACAGCCACTTTCCACAACACAAGGATGAGCGATGCTGCCTCATCTTTGACTGGCAGAATAAACACGTCCACCGTAACAGGGCTGCTGCGAGACAAACTACAAGCAACAACAGAGGCAGACAGACACACCACAACTGTGACTGTACACGGCATGGGAGATAAAGCTGCGGCGGTGTTAGTCGAGATGGGTTTGTGAGCCCAGCAATGATAACAGAGTTAGGGAGCAAATACACAAGCATGATTGTATGAAAAGAATACTCACATGACTCTGACAGTACGGGGGGAAGCTGTCGGTGGGGGAACTTTGAAAGGTGTTGGCAGAGGTGTTGACAGTGGGACTAATGGGTTGACTTGGGAAAAAAAGTTTAACTAGGGGTTTGTGTTGTGCTGTTTTTTGTTTTGGTTTTTTTTTGCGTAAAATTGGGATCGGCACAGTATGCTAATCGCACACCCAGCAACACAGTAAAATAACTTGTCTTAAAGAAATCCGACCATAGTCTTCTCTGCTTGCAATCAGCAGAAGAAAAACACATCAAAGACACAGTGGTAAAACCGGAAAAGGATAGAAATAACGTAAGACACAAAAACAACGGTTGTGGTAGAAAAGGAAGCCGTGTGCGTCGATAAAGAGAGATTGACAGCTCAAAAGAGAAACCACGGAACTGTACATACCGCTGATATTGTCATTCTGTGCAGCACCACAGCTCCCATGTGTTGATTATGAAAGCATCATTTGAGACTCACAACCTTGTTCCTATTGTACAGCCTGCAAAGCACATTCCCAGCCCCCATCTTCCTCTCTCTGTGCTCGCACAATGGCCGTCTGATGAAGACTGAATGATGGGGGGGGGGATCGAGTTGAAATGTAAAAGAATAACAGACTTGGAGAGGCTGCTGATGGGGAGAGTGCAACAAAAAAGAAACCGGGAGACAGTGGAGTGGAGAACGGGGGCTCGATGCAGCTGCAATTAACGACGCGGTTTTGTGCCAGGGAATATGCTAATTTCTGCTTCGTGCGAGCATTTGATTGGCTGTTGGCTGCACCGCGCACCAGGCCGTGAGGGCAAGGGGAACGAGTGGGCTCGGACTTCTCTGCCTGGCACAGCGTCCAACGGGAAAGCAAAACGACTTTTAGCAGCTGTGCTGTTTGTGTGCCTGCGTGCACATCCGCCGAAATGCAGGGAAAGAGACGCTTGCTCAATTACCAGGCGCCAAAGACCAAGTCCGGGACAAAGATACTCATTAATAGTCTGTTTGACTGTATGACCTTTACATGCGATCTGAGCCTCAATCTACTATCGTGTGGTTGTACCTTTGGACCTGAAGGGATGTGGGAAGGTTGGAAAGGTTCAAGTGGCACAAGAAGAAAATTGAATTCCTGGATTCCATCATTTCCACTGCAGTTAGTTTTGGGAACACTAAACCAAAAGATGTATGACATGTTAAGCATTACATTTACAACTAGATCGACTTATTTCCTGGATCAATTAGTATGTATTCCTAAATTTAAAATGTCAAGGTTGTTGCCAGTTAAGACAGGAATGTCTTTAATTACATATTTCTTGCTCTGCTGCTGTCATATTTCATTTTGCCTGCACACACAGTCAGACACTCTCAGGAGAAAAGTGACATTCTTATAATCTACGTTTTTGTATCACAAATGCTCTTTCTGTCTTTCTCGTTGTCTTTGAGTGATGATGTCAGAAACCGTCGGGTGGTTGCGTTTGGCCTCACCGCCATCTGGTCACCAGAAGAGGGAGGCACAGCAGTGCGCTCACGACGCACACCCACTCGCCGGCCCACAGGACACACACGCATGCATACACAACTTTACGCCAAGGCGGAAGCCAAGAGCAGCGGCACATGCGTGAACTCACAAACACACGTACACACACACACACATGCCAGCTAGCGTGCTGGCACCAATGTGAGCAGCGTGCTGGCTCCACCACCCACACTTTCTACAAGGTGCAGTCCATCTGCTCACTGTGCTTCTCTCTTCATGCATTGAGATGGCTTTTTCCAATACGTGCCACGACTTACCAGTGTGCTGTCCATTGCGGTCCCAAAACGCACAGGTGTCTCAGGTAAACAACCCGGCCTATTCACTAGCATGGATAAGCTTATTGACTGATTTTAGTTTTACTGCTATATAATTACACCTGTAAATATCCCCAATAAACAACAACGAATTGAGTCACAGAAATCCAACTTAGAATTGAAAAAAATGAATCTGGAACTATTTAAATGGTTATTTATTTATTAAAAAATGCTCGACAGTAATCGGTAGGCCTAACTTTTCTGAGGATTTTCTGAGGACCAATGGATCAATTGATTGATCATCGTCAATCGATGTTGAAGGTTTGGTGTACCACTTCCATTCCGAACAAGCCCCGAAGCGTAGACAGAAGCGTTGGCCGCACACGCGAGCAAAAACAGCGCTGACCAACAACACATTGAATGGTTGACCTTAGGACGGTCGCATGCACGAACATGCCATGGTCTGGGCTAAAACGCAGCACATAGATGTGCAAAACCAATTCCCAGAGTTTAAATCGTCACACTCAAACCAAAAGAGAGGCTGAATGCCAGTGGAGATCAGCCCTCAGCACTGAGCTCTGAGTGCTCAGGTTGCTTGCTGCAGCTTAAAACATCACTGATGGCTGTTTCACCCTCTGACTCACTAAATTAACTCCAAATCCATTTACCAGCGTTGCAGCTTAAGCCTTCCAGTTTGGTCTTGGTCTACAGCGGTTTCTTCTAATTGAGTTTCTCGTGATTACCACAAGGCTAATGCATTGTAAGTGCCTTTTAAATCAGGGGTAAAGATTTTGCTTCAGACTACAAGTGCAAACAGTGATCGCACACAACGGGATGTAAGGGAACCTTTGACATGAATGGGGGGGGGGAGAAAGAAAAAAAAAACAACAACACTGGATATCACAAACCCTTGTGACAAGCAGCTCACATCCTAAAGAGGAGATGATCGTCTGTCACATGGCCTTGAACCCCCCCCCCCGCCCCCACGTTTCCCTTAATCCAGGACTTTGATTCCGGGTGCCAAACAGAGGCAACCTGGCTGCCACGCTGCACAAGCGCTCTTTGATCCGCGCTGGCAAATTTGACAACAATGAGTGGGCTGACGCTAGTTGGATACACACGGAGCTGAACAAATTAGGTAGTTACCTTGTGTCACCTGTTTCTTCATTGGCTACAAACACAGAGAAAAATCGGAAGAATTGGGGACCGCGCGTGCACGGCTGCGCACTCGTTTTATTATTTAGTTGAACTTTTTTTGTATGTCAGGAGCCGGTGAGGGAGATCTCGCCACAGACCTGAGTGAACGTACTGCTCTCATGAAGTTGCCCGAGACCTCCCCTCTCTCTGAAGACTCCTTTAATTAGGCCTTAATTGCCTTATTAGCTTTGGTTATCGATAGAGGAGAAGAAAGGTCAGCAACGGAGCTGGAGAAGAAATCGCAAAAGGCAAATAAACAAGGGTGGGCCAAGGGGGAGCGTAAAGAACTGGAGAACGGCGCGAAGCCTCCACCCACACACACACACACAAGCATGCATGCCAAAAACTCGCACACGCAGGTATATGGGGTCGCTGCAGGTTAGAGCGAGGCTCCTGTGGGAAAGAGTTGTCAGGCGATATAAAACAAAAAGATAAGAAGGAGCGCAGATACATGACTTCTCCTTCAAGAACATGCTCGGTGGTGCGCCCGGGCAATTGACCCCTCACCCTGACCTCGTTACGGCGGGGGAGATGGACGAGGCTGAGAGGGAGGAGAGAGGGGGAGACAAGAAGTGATGAATGAGAGGGTTGCGGAAGAGAAAGGACTAAGCAGGGGGGAAGGGCTAAAGCAGGACAAAGAAGAAAAAAGGTTATATATGTGCGTTTGTCTTGTTCCCTGTTGCTATATTCCTTTTTTATGGATATGTTACATGCTTCAGTGTTACGCTGTAACACTCTGCTTGTACGGTAGGTGGGTTTGTTCTGCCTGACGCATGCCGCGGTCGGTTATGTCCGCCCTTTTCTTTTGCTGTGTATTGGTTGTTGTCCGTTGTGTCAATACATTTTAAATCCGTTTCCATTTAAGATTTTTTAAATTTAGGCTGCTTCGAAACCTGCGGCCTAGGACACTAGATGGAACTCAGCTCCTTTGGCCACTGCTGGCTTACGCAAGAGTGGGAATCATATACATTGACATATGATGCATAGGACGTATATGTAGATGTACGTAAGTACATTCCAGCTGTTTAGAATTCAAAGACTGGACTTGGGTTGTTGCTCATTTCATTTTCAATTTGCATTTTGTTGACAATGATCTTGCAAACATCATAGCTGGCATTTGTTATCATCATCAGCCCGTGGCTAACAGTATCTGTTTCAACCCTCATTCGTCAGAGACGGGGGAACAAAAGAACTTCAAAGATGCAAAGCTTAGTTGAGTCAAAGCCCGGCACACAACACAACACGGAAATAAAACCAACATCTGTTACACAGGCTCAACAAGAATAACGGCTGACATTTTTTATCGCTGCTGTAGGCTTTACCAATCCATCTGTTACTATATCCAACTCCAGTGAAGTGATACTATAAAAGGGTGCCTGTGGGAGTGAGGTTTCCACATAGGAGCATATGCAGAGGCAATCCAGCAAGTTACCTTTCCACCATTTCCTCTTCATCTGCCACCCACTGCACCCACTTCACAGACGCACACAATACTTTAAAGCTCTTACCTGAGAACTGTTTTATGTGTTAGAGTAGACTTGCGTGCACCTTCACTGTACGCGCGCTCCCACGTGCACGACGCGATCACTCACCTTTTGCGCCGTGAATGTGCACCAGCGAGGGTGTTTGTACCTGCGTGGATCTGTCTGAGTGAGTGCGTGGGTGATTGAGGAGTGCTTCTTCCTTTTCTTGCACGTCGTTCCCCTGCCTCATTAGAACCCATTCAGTCAATCAAGCGTGAATCCCTAACACAATAACATGCAAAGTGCTTTGTCTGGGTGTAATTGGCCTTGCCAGAGCTGTTTTTCTCACACGGTTAGCTTCACTCGCCTCTCTCGGACCTCAGCCGGGAGCCCTGCCCGGGAAGTGCAGCTGGCTAGGAGAGGATGGAGAAGATGGAGGAGAAGAAAAAAGGATAAATACGAGGAAGGAAAGATTTAAGGGAGCAAGATGGATGTGCGTGAACCGATAATTTGCTCTTCTCTTGAAAAATGAAAAAATTACCGGTTTGGATGCATGTGCATCAGTCCTGTGTGCGGCCATTCAGAACTCCTGACTGTCACAGCCACACGCGTTGCCCGTTACCGTGACAGACCACTTGACGTCCGCTTCTCACCGCACGCACGCACGCACGCATGCAAGGACCTGCACGCACAAAGGAAGGCATAATGGGACATGGATAACACAGAAAAGTGTCCCAGTCTGTATCCACATGCGAGATGGTTTGTTTTGCTATGATGTGTGACAAGGCTCACTGACGCTTTTCTGCCTTCTGACCCGACGGCCAATCTGCTGAAACTGTGTGGTGACATTGTTGATTAAGCAGTGCGGCGTGAGCATTGTAAGTGTGTAATTGTTTCAGTGGTGCAGGGAAATGCAGTGTGTGTGTGTGTTTTGTGTGCATATATGGAGGTTTGTGTTTACTTTATGTGTGCTGCATGTGCATTTCAAGGACGTATGACTAAAGCAGTACATTTGACTTCAAACGGGCTTTGCAGGATTCACTGAAGTCCACAGATTCCCACAAAGTGATGATCATCAGCAGTCAAACACTGCCACCTACTGGCATTGTAGAATAACTTCTGTCGTACTTCATACGGCCTGTCAGGGTTTAAGTGTAGATTCAGTTTAAAGCTATTAAAGCTTAAAGGCAGTTTTAAATTGACACAGCAGGATCACTGTTCCGTTAACAAAAGACAAACTAATTTGATTATTCATCATCCTGCCGGGCTTTCTGTATTTCTTTCTCCTTTCCCTGGTTCTCTTGCTCACTCAAATCAATAGCCTCGCTTTGTTCCAACAACACCTCCCAGTGTTTTCACTTGTCCCTCCCTGCAGGATGTGATTGGGACGCCCTGTCCCCGTGCAGTGGATATGCTGTGAATCAAAAAAGCCAAATTAAATTGCCTAATTGCTTGCCTTGGGATGGGTAAAACAGATTTAAATTGATTACCACTAATGGCCTTTTCTAGAGTCACATTGGCTTCTGCTGTTTTAGGACGATTTAGCAAAACTAATTAATTTGCCTCACCTCATAGACAACCTCCTTCTGTTCTCCTTTGTCGTGTCCTGGGAGCTTTTCCATCTTAGTTTTTTCCACTTTCTAATGCTGTCCATCATACTTGTCAAAATAAAAGGTAAGCTGGTGATAACGTTAACCCGATAACAATCAGTCAGGCCTTATTGGCTGAACACTGTCACATTCCGGCGCTGATAAAAGGTTTACTTCCCCAGGTCTAGTGTTACAAGAATGGCCTGACGAGAGATAATTTAAATCTCTCTTTCAATTAAATCGGCTGTGCGTGTTTGCTTCCACAGCGCAGCTCTCGCTGCCGGTGCTGCTTGCCTCGACCGGGGGAAGAAAAAGTAAGATGTCAAGGTCACATTTTGTCACACAAGCTGATTAAATCCCTTAATATGCACCCTTCCCCCTCTCTGCATACCTGCCTGAATGTTTCTCCGTCCTCCCATCCAATATTAACAATCACTTAATAGAATTGTGTTAATTACATTGGGGGTGACTAAAACTGATGTCATCTGTGAAAAGGAGAACATTCTCTCACTGATGACTTTTTAAAGTAATTTCAAGGTTTTCTTTTTCAGCAAATATCCAAAGCCAGATTGAGAAGTCAGCGTTACCTGTGCTGCGCTTTCCAACTAAGCGAAATCCGCAACTGCGACTTTCTTCAGCTTCATTGCGTGCAGTTAAACTAAATGGTGAATAGCCCTTCATTGATTACCAAAACAAATTAGGCATTATAGATTTATTTATAGCAGACGTCATGGATTACAGTTGAGTGAAACAACCTTCCTCCGCTTGAGGTTCAATAGATATGTAAGGCTAATGACTTAAACACTGCTGTTTAGTAGGATTACATGCAAAACCCTTAAGCATCACAAATACTGTTAAAAGAAGGATTTAATTTAGTAGCAATTTAGTACCAACCATAGTTAGTGTCGCATTTTTATTGGTGGTCACAAACGTGAGAACTAAAGTAACTTAAAAACACATTAGGCTAATAAAATAAAATGAATATCGGCTGGGAATAAGCAGTCTAACGTCACTACACTGTCCAGGCTAAGAAATGTGGTTGTATTGAGTGATCTGATTCGTTTTGGAGGGCATTTTGTGCTGGGAGTATTGCTTATAACTTATTCACACACTGTGGAGTCACATAATGATTTGAAAAAACACTTTTAGTATTCCATCAGTGTGACAATGAGATGACAATGAAATTTTTTTTTTTTTTTCATTTCATTTCTCATAGCAGAGTTTATATACCAACCGATCATTAGGCGGCTTAAGTGTCACAAAAGGAGGATGTGATAGAAGGAAAAAACGATCTTGAAAGTGTATATTATATCTAATATACACTGGTAACAGATGCCAAAAAGCATAAAATTCCTAATGGCTTTTTTTGCAACATCGGACGAGTTATTCAACCCCAGAAATGTGTATAATTTTTAGGATCCGTTGAATGCCAAAGAAAGTAACTGTCAATAGGAAATGCTACCCGATCGAGCAGAAGGTTCAAAGAGGAGACCGAAGAGGAGCTATTCCTTTACCAAAAGGTATTTTCAACATCTCAAACCACGGCTTTTATTATTGGCCTGAGACTGTAAACTTCTTTCAAGCAACAATTTAGAACAACAACTTTGTGGACAATGAAAAGCAACAAAATCATGAACACCTACGTGTTTATTCATTTTTTTGCAGTTCTCATTATAAAACATCTCTACATTTAATTACAGTCTTAGTAAAACCAAAACAATTGCAGACACAGCAAAAGGATCTCACTGATAAAATAAACTGTGTTTTGTTATGGAAAATTAAAGAAAATTCCCTTTTCTCCTCCTTACTGAGAAATATCCTGGACCTGAAACACAATAAGCATTGAAAAAACAGTTAATTGACATCAAAGTGGACTGCACATTCATTCTTTCTGCGCCGACACGTAGACGTTTAACTTGTTTCAATAGTATTTGTTAACAGGGAAAGGATATTTCTTCTCACCTGCTCACACCAGCGGGTAGCTCGATGCAGTGGCGATGCCACACTGGTTGTGCTTGTTCCTGGTCATCATGATGTATCCCTTGTCTCCCCACAGAAGACCCCAGCTACAGAAACGCACTCATTAACCAATAGTCGGTGGCTCTATGTAAGGACAAAATGATCTGTACACCAATAGAGGTGAAATAACGGTAGCCATTTATCTGTGAAAGTTTATAACGTGTTCAGTTCCTTCAGTCAAAGAGCAAAAGGTTTGGTCGTTTACCTGTTCTTCACCAGCCAGTAATCATGTCCGTTGTCACTCCCGTAACCCACAGCCAGAACACCGTGGTCCAGCTCGGAGCTGCTGCACTCCGGCTCATCATACACTCCTTGCAACACAAAACCACTGATTAGACAGGCGTAGCGAAAGGCCCCCCCAAAAAATAGAGATTTCATCCTGATCCTTCTGCATTTGATGAGAACGCTGTGTTTTCAAACGGTTCACCTGATTCGTACAGCTGGAAGGACGACGGAGAAGCATCGATGGCGACAGACACCGGTCCGATGGTGGCCACGGCCTCCTTTAGCGCGTCCTCGTCGCCTTGTGTCACGTCGACGTAGCCGGTGCACGTGGCCCCGCTATCGGCGGGATTGTAACGACACTTACCATCCTAATTGAGAGAAAATGTTACCAAAAATGTAAACATTATTTTAGTTTGGCTATATTTACTTGATTTCATGTATTGAGAGACGGACTCGTCAATGAAAAGGCATTGCAATTATAGTATGCCTCCTACCATTGATTCTGTCCACAAGATGGCGCTGTTAGATATCTATTATACCGAGCGCTGTGGTCTTAACGCATTCATTTCCATCTCCAGCACTGACGTCGGATGCTGTGAATTTGTCAACCACGCCGCTTTCCATTTACCTCAGCTTCATACGGGTATGTGTCCTCTGTGTCTATCCCCCCGTTGTCTTGGATGTACTTGAACGCGTCATCCATCAGGCCTCCATTGCATCCCATGTTGCCGTAGTCGCCGGAGCAGTCGACCAGCTGCTGCTCGCTCAGAGACACCAGCTTCCCGGTCTTCCTGAAGGTCTGACCCTCTAGCGAGCCCGTCTGAACGAAACGAGTGGGTTTAACATCAGAAGACAGTTGTGAGAAGTTCCCTGCATTACCAAAAGAGAGGAGCCGCCGCTTGTTGCGGTACGTACTGCACTGAAGGCCCAGCAGGAGCCGCACTGTTTCTGATCCTTGACATCAGTGACGTATCCCTTCTCCCTCCAGTCAACAGACTTGGGCAGATCGGCTCCTTCCGGCAGCCGAAAGAAAGCGGAGCCCCGGCGAGGCAGAGACGCATTAAAGGTGCCTAAGCAGCCCTGGGAAATCAGGCGTTTGTACTCTTGATTTTCCTGGGGAGGGATCAAATTCAGTACTTCGTTCAGTCACTCGATTAGGTCTTCAGCCAAAATGTAATTCACTGAAACCTCAAAAGCTGACTCCAACCAAATGATGTTGATGAAGAATGACGGCAGAAACTACATTTTTGTCGCCGTGGGCATACCATGTCAGCAAAGAAGGTCATGCCGAGGCGATAGGACTTGATGCCCTCATCTGCCAGGATGTTGTGCACCAGCACCAGCTTGCGGTTGCCGAGCCAAATTTCCCTCCGTTGAGCCTCCTCTGCCGGAGAGCTGTAGGATCGTCCTGCCAATCAGAGGAGGAAATAATCTGTGATGATATATTAGTAACATTAAACCGTATTCCAGATCTCTCCCTATTAGCTACCATGAAAATGCAGGCTGTGTAACTGCGAACACGTAGGCAGTACTTTCACGGAAACCTGAACCTGAACAAGATCTACTACACTTGCCAACGGACTATAATAAAAGAAAGTCTGATAAGAATATCCTACCAAACTTGAGTTTCCAGGCATGAAACTCCAGGTCTTCCAGAGAAATGGTGGCACAGCTGGCCACGGCCAGAGCAGCAGCAACCAGCAACAGCTTCATCCTGAATGTCACAAAAGCAACAATACAATGTGACTTCCAGGAAACCACACAGGTCGAGACTGAAATCTATGCAAACGCTAACTGCCGTGACGTTGGACGTCACACGCCTTCTGCCACAGTAACAGACGCGTTTCCCCATGTCTTTCAATCTCTCTTGTATCCCTCCCTCAAATTCTTTCGATCTGCTCTTTGGATCACTGCACTCGCATTACAGGAAAAGCAGCTTGTCTGTTTTTGTCGCTGTTCTTACCTGCTTCTACGTTGGTGTGATAAGGGTCAGAGGTAGATCCACCTGCGGGTAATGCAGGGCTGCGTTAGAGAGGCATTCTTTTATAGCTGCCTTCATGGTATGACATGCGTTACCTCCTGTCAGGTGGCAGTCAGCCACTCATAAAATATAACAGAAGAGAAAGTAAATCATTGAAATGGGAAATGGGAATGAGTGATGCATTCAAAAAAATGCCTTGCTTTTGGTAAACGCATATCGAGGTTATGATCACTTCGATCATTTTCTCAGCGAGTCATCGGGATTCCATCATGTGTCTGTCTTTTTTTTTTTTTTACCACCGCTTCGTGATTCCAGTCACCATCCACCAATCATACTGGAAAGTTCAGAAACTTACAACCAAACTCAAACGCAGTTGTTTTTTTTTCCGTTCTGTCTCCACATCCTGTTTTCAACATCAGAATCTAAAAAGGCTCAGTGAATTTCATGTTTCCGTCATTGCCAGGAAGAGACCAGGTGAAGAACAAACCACCAGAAGCTGGGAATTTACTTGATAAATTGGTTTCGCTTCCATCACATGGTGGAAACAAATGTGTGGGTTCAAAGTCTATTCTAATATTGTATCAACACTGTATTTACATTCATTTTTCCATGGTAGTTCACTGTCTTTGCACACCACCCTTATGCTTTCCTGTCGTCTCTTTGCTTGGCTGCATGTCTGTCACAAGACTTTCAGGTCATCAAAATATTTACGACCTTAAACAGGCTGAAAAACTCTAAGCTAAGCTCAAAGTTTACAGACTGAACATTAAAAGCAGAGGGGGGGATGTTTTTTTTTTTTATTCAGACAAGAACATGTGACTTTTAGCTTGCATAACTAGGGAGAAGAACGCAAAAGGTAGACAGGCCCTTTTTCGGGTCCCCATCACAACATGGCAAAACTTTTAATGTTCATTTAGTTGTTTTATTATTGGGTCCTGTAAAGTAAGACGATATGCTCAGTGCCGGCGCTCCGCACGCGCACATCACGCACTGCGCGTAGGGAACCAAATGCCTGGGGGGGCACCAAAAAAATCTGGGACGTGGAAAATCATCACAGTAGGCTACTTGTATAAATAACAAATAAAATGTGTCTAAAGCATGTTAATATGCAAAACCAATACAAAGGTAGTAGGCCATCACTCACAGTAATGCAGCTCCGCGCTGCTCGTATTATTAAGGAGCTGGGTTCCTATTCTGTGCTACGAAGAGTTTAAGGAGGCTGGCAGTTAAGTTGCATTCATCGCTATCAAGGGGGGGAAATCCTTGTCCCCCCCGGAGATAAAAATAATTTACACAAATCGCACCCTGGGCCCATGTATACATGGCATTCATTGATAATGTGCAGTACTCCAGAGCACAAATTATAAAAAGCTTTGGAAATGCTGGCCTGCAGTTTGAAAAGAGCAGAGCATCAACTTTTATTCTTGCGTACTGTAAAGCAACCAGTAAAGGTTCGGTAAAGGTTCACGAGTCAGCACAACGCAAAGTTCACAGCTCAAGGTTTCTGAGTGCTTGTGTGATCGGCCTTGAGAAAGAGCTTAAAGAAAAAGCATGTGTATGTTTTTGTGTGTGTAGGAGCTCATACATTGTAGATTTCCTGGTGCATTCATTTCAGTGGCTGTAACACAGACAGTAATGCAGCTTTACAGGAACTAAACTGAACGTAAACCTAAATCTTGTATCATGTGACTCTCATTGATGACCAGTCAGATGACTGAATTTCTGATCATTACGGTTGGTATTACTGTAAAAACGGACACAGTGACGGACACCACACTTCAAACAGTCAGCTTTCCGGAAAATACTCACTTCCCTTTATCAAAGTCCATCCAGGAACAGTACATGACCTCAATCATACAGGGGTTTTTCCAAAAATACTTTTGCAGAACATTTAATGCAACACACTGTCCACATGATTGTAGTTGTTACACAAACATTTTCAAGAAAGAATCCATTGACATCTGAAGAAGGTGTACAATAGTCCAAACTAACTACACTGGTCACCAACAGCCAAGTAAGCAACTTGAAAAGACTGTTAAAGGTTGCTGTCGATACAACCAAAGACAAATATCTGATTGCTGAAACTACACATCTAAATTAGGTTGAAACTAGCAGTAATTAACAATTTAATCAGCCATTAATTTTTTTCTTAATTAATGGCTCGGTTGTTTTTTTTATGAATTTACCATAAACAGTGGAACAGTTCCCCGCGGTGGTTTCTCAGCATTCCACCATTCAAATATCGGCAGTATCTTCATTTTCTCAGTGATAATATGTTCTATGGGAGTGAGTTTTGGGCGGGGGGGGGTAAAAGAATGAACCTTAAATGAAGGTTAAAATAAATGCATCAGCTCCTTTCAGTTTCTTTCTTAACTTCAGTGCTTTCGTACTCCTGCTCCCGATTTCTGCCGATCCGTATTCCTCACAGTCACAAGTAAGATGACTCGTTTGATTGAAAATCCTCACTCACTTTCTGGCTGACGTGCAGTTTTATAACTACACCAGAAGAGGGCATCCTTTCTTTAGGCTGGATGCTAATTTTTATTAACCAAATAAAGCTTCCTCAAATTGTCCTGTCAATAGTCTTACTATACCAACACTTTAACAGTCAGTATCCCTAATGGAGAAATATAGTGGTTTTTCATATGCAGACTGTTAAAGTATGATGGACATTTGTAATGCTATGTATGAGTTTACCAACATCCAAGTCGACAATAGCTGTGGGTGCATACTAACTATGGAGTAGATCCTGGAGAATCCAGTGTGAAAAGCGAACCCTGATGCACAGTGACAATACCAGTGTGAAAAGGCCGTAAAATGCTTGGCATGGGAAACTGAGATGAACGCTACCGCCCAGTAAACTCTTCTAATTTCATTACTCTGCATGCATCCTCAGCTTAGAGTCAATCACAGAGTTGGCTGCTCTCTAGCAGGGGGTCAAACATAACAGCCGTCAGATTGTGACAGTGGCCCAGACTGGCATACCGCAGCACATAATCTGATTATCGGATCAATAACACAGCAACATTTGGTGCATAGCTGAAGTGGCGGGCTTCATCTCTAGTTGCACATTGCTGGCGTTCGCCACTCGTTCCCACTTTATAGGTGACAAACTGTGAATGCAAGCAGGAATTCAAATGGAAGGCCTTTTAAATAAGGCGGGTTGCACAGCGCAACCCTGACCACATATGGCTCTGCTGATTCTCTCTAGGATTCACACAACTAAAATACCTACTAATACACACTATATATTATTAGTGGGGGAAATCAGGAACTGACACTTGGTATCAAGTGTTGGCTACCCAAAAATGATATACTTCTCTGGGATGAAATATTCAAATGTAGACTTTTTTACACTAAAATATTTAAGTTAGTTAAATGTTTACTTTTCACTGCATTGTGATGATTTATGAGGAGTACCATATTACCATAAAAATATTTATTGACATCAAAATCTTCTCGGACACGAGACCAACCCAGAAGTATTTAGAAAGCCCAAATTCAAAACATCCAAGAATGAAACATTGAATTTATATTATACATTATTACATTATATTGAAAGATCACTAGATTTGAGTCTGTTCACAGCAAACTTGTTGAACTGAACACTTTTTTTTCAGATAGATGATAATGTCCACCAAAAAAAAAAACATTGTATGGTCATCTCCATCACCTCTCCCTTTTAGAAAATACAACAAACTGAATCACAATCATTTGAGATCACTGGCCTAACCAAACATTTTAGAAATGCACATAAACACCAATAAATAGAAACACTTTATTTCAGAGAGAAACATTAAATAACAACCAAAAAGGCAAAGGCATCATGATGACAGTCCCAAAGCATGAACCACCATAATTGCTGCTCCTGTTTATCGCTGCATGCTGCATTTGTGAAATGCAGATAAGTGGATGATGACGACCGCTGTACCAAGCGAGAGCGCGAGGCGGAGATAACCAGGGACGTTGGAGGGAATCCCTGCTCGCCCTCGTTCTCATCCCTCCCCCCCCTCCCCCACCGCCTCCCCCTCCCCGTCCTCCGCTGAGCTCGGTTGTGATCCCGTCTCTCTCAGTCCAAACAGGTCACTGTGGCAACACCTTGCCAGGGTCTGTGCTGCACCGGCAGCGTGGGGGGAGAGAGAGACAGAGAGAGAGAGAGAGAGAGAGAGAGCGGGGGAGAGCGATAGGAACGAGAGAGTGAAAACAGTGACACTCTATGTGTGTGTGTGTGTGTGTGTGTGTGTGTCTCTCTCTCTCTCTCTCGCTCTCTCGCTTTCTCTCTTCCTGCTTTATCTCCATGGTGCACACACGTGGACCTGGAGCATGGCTGTGTGCTGGCAGGGGAGGCCGTGAGCCGGGAGAAGGGGGTGGGTAGATGGGGATGGAGTGTGTGGGGGGGGGGGGGGATAAAGGGACACGCTGATTCAATAGCAGAGCAGGTCCAGGGACTAATTGGATCTGGTAATGGCTGGTCAATGTGACTGAAGGGCTCGTTAGAACCAGTACAGCTCCTTGCCTTTCTTGTGCTGCTGGAGGCCTGAGAAGAAGAAAAAAGACAAGTGAACAATGGAGAGGACAACGGGGGAACAGCAGAACACAGGTTGTCATGGAGCCTACTTTTGCTAAACATCCATTTTAAGAGGGGGGAAAAGAACGCCCTGTGATAATTATAATGTATTGTTTGATTGTGTGTGTTGGCGTGTGTGGGTGGGTGTGTGTGTGTGTGCGCGTGCATGCTTATTTCAGCAGGCATGAAAGTGTGTTTGGCGGTACCTGATGGATTCAACATCAGAAATGCTTTCAACTGCGCATGCATTTCCTACAGAGGTATCACAAGGGTTTGGAGGTTGCTACAGATGTGTGTGGCGCATGAGTTTGTGATTGTTTATGTGTATCAATGTAAATCAATGTTCAATTGCTGAGATAACATCTTTTTTAACAATTAATAGCACAAAAAAAGAGAAGAAAATTTCACGCGTGCTCTCATTTGCTCAAGTTGATCCATAAGATACATTCGTTCCAACCGCCATATTTAATCACAACTTACATTTGTCTGTGTGAACCCTGAGTGACTTTCTTTGCACTTTCGGATTTTCTCGACTTTACAGAGAGGAACACATTGTCTGGACAGTATTTGTAAAAGCCTGACCCGGTTGAGCGGTTACCTGCGTCCATGTTGAGCGCCAGCGTCTGGCTGACGTCTCCCGGGGGAAGCAGGCCAGGCCACGAGGCGCTGGGCTCCAGCTTGCTCATTTCATACTGGCCCGGCAAGGTGAGGGGATGAGGTGGCCTCACTGCGGGCATCAGCAGGGGCCCGTAATGGGGCTCCAAAGCTGACGGTGAATACAGTTCGTGCAGGGGCCGTGGGTGGCCGTAGGCTGGTGCTTGGGGATATCCCCAGCCCTCTGGTGGATGAGGGTGGGCGTGTGGGTGGGGGTGAGCGTGCGGGTGCGGGTGCGGCAGGGCGGGGTGCAATGCGGATGCGTATGGGTCCATGGAATAGGAGGGCGCACTCGCCTCGCAGTGGGAGCGGCTCTGCGGCGAGGAGTAGTTACTGTCCCAGAAGGATGGGGGGAAGCTCCGTCGACTGCTAGATGACGGGGTATCTAAAGGGAGAGGAAGGCACAGAGGGAAACATAGCAGGGGTAGGGCGGGATTTAGGCAGAGTCGTGAAGCAACCTGCGCTAAAACAATGATGTCACTCACATGACCTCCCCCTCTGGCCCAGATATCTTCCCCACTGGATCATACTGTCACACAGCACAAGCCGCCCAATCAAGACAGAAATAAACACAACCACGCTGTAGAAGGCGGGGGGGAGAAACAGACACACAGAGAGAAACGTAGAAAGGGAGACGTCCCAATGTCCTAGGATTCTATATACGGCAGACGCTCTGACCCACAGGGAAGCCAAGGCTCGCCGAGCCTTAAATCACTCGGTGCGGTGACATCTCTCACTCTCATGTCAGCCGAGTACTTCTAAAAGTCTCGCAACACACTCACACAAACACACACAGGCAAACACACACACACTTAGGCACACAAAACTGGCCCTCTGCTAGCACCCGGCGCCCCTCTCTTCGGGTCTCCTGCACCCCCACCTGTTGTTTTCTCGACTCCCCTCCTCCCCCGCTCCCCCTCTCCTCGCCCTTGACAGAATGTCAGCGAGCCGTTATATATTTTAGCAGTATACTACTTTAGCAGTATATGTATATATATATATATATATATATATATATATTCCTCTGAAAAAGGACACCATACGGCACTCTCAGAGGTAATGTTTCCCTCTGCCCCCAACGGACAGACCACAGCATGTATAAATCTAACCAGCAGGCAGGCAACGGACTGAGCAACCATTGTGGGGCAAGAGCGACAGTCAGAATGGCAGCCGCAGAGACGTTTGAAGGGGATACGGCGACGAGGCTGTGCGCTTACGGCCATGTATAAACATAGCATCTGTTGTGAGGCAGGAAGCGTCTGTTGGTGCCGAAACGAAGACGTCCAACTGAACTAAGAAAAAGACCACCAGAGAGCGGAGGCTCAAATGGATACTAAAAGGAAATAGGAAGGCAGTTTCAAAAGATTGGACAATTACCGTTTGTACTTTGTATTGGTGCAGTTCATATTAGTGCGTAAAACCAAACATTACGAATATAATGTTGCAATTAAAGCCGGAATTATTTTTTTCCCCCCCAAAAATACTCCCAAAAATCCCATCAGTGTCTTTCGGTTTTAAGTTGCCAAAGCCTTTACCCTAAAACAATGCCTAAACTCTGGTGTCCAAAAGCTGTTCTCTTGCTTCTCCTTTAATAATAACCCTAAGTAGAGCAGAAGCAGCCCCTTTAGACACTCAACATTTCCTGACCTTCATGACCTCTGAACCTCACAACCCGACCTCTGCAGCGACAACAGTCCAAAACAAGCAGCTTTTCAGTCCCCGTCACCTGATCGCTTCACCTGTTTGGCGCTGCGATGTGCTGCAGAACTGTCCACTCCTTGAAAAACAAGTGGAAGACACCAGACAACTGTGGCTTAAATGAATAAGTGCAAAGGGATATAGTGGAGGGAAAACACAACCTAAAATCAGTTCACCCCACTCTTCAGTTTAACTGGTGCAGTAACATTCAGATTGGGTCCAGATTACTTTCATGACATTTGCTTAATGGGGATGGATTTACTGGAGTGTTTTCCATGGAGGAGCCAAACAAACTCAGTTGTTTGGTTTGGTACCATTCTGTAATTATGAATATGAAAATGTTTTAACGTGTCCATTATCATTACATGAAAGTAGGTTTGGCATTCCTAAACAGTGGTTTGTGCCCTTTATTTGATCCATACAGCTCTACAAGGTGGTACCTGCGCCCTGTTGGTCTGGTGCCCGCCGTTTGCCCTCCCCGTCTATGTAGGAGCTGAGGGCCCTGGAGAAGTGCTCGTCCACCACGCTGCTGATATCTCCATGGTAGTAGCTGAAGAGGACACAGCGAGAAGTCAGGTACTCTGCCTCGGGGGCCTCCTGCTTCTCCTTGGGGCCCTCCTCTGGTCGTAAAGCTGCAGGCGTGTAGGAGGAAGAGGAAGAGTTGGATGAAGATAAGGAGGAAGTTGATCCTCCAGTGCCTGGGCCCCCAGGCATCCCCTCAGGACCCCTGGGAGGGTCCATAAAATCCCGGCAGAGAGAAGTGCTGCTCAGACCTGTGGGAGCCTGCCAGGGGGAGGAGAGGGAGGAGAGGGGGGATTAGGGAGGGGAGGGGAGGGGAGGGGGGTTAAGACAGGTGTTACACAGGACGGTTTCAGGGCTGTCTATGACACATTTTGACTTTCTTTTTTTGTGTGTGTGCGCGCACGCACGCTTAATTGCGTTAAGATGAAACAACTGCACTGCTAATCCAACGACCATTGACATCCCAAACAAATAAAACACTGAACGATCGGGTTACTTGCTTTTACGCACAAGCTGCAAACAGCCCCGCAAACAGCCTCCAATCAGTAACACTCATTCCCAGCTGAAACATGCATTTTTTAGTTGAAAATATACACGTTGGCTCACTTCCTACCTGTAAGCTGTTGATTAAAGCAGGAACAGTCGGGGCGTACGCTGCGTAATGTCCATAGGCTGGGTACATAACATCCAAACAGCTCATGGTAAACGAGCAGCGTCTTCACTGCTCTGTGGAAACCGACGACAGAGTGAGTGATAACATTCCGGTTCTTGCTTCGTGTTTTTGTTTTTTCCTGAAGAGAACGCGTTCGCTGACGAGCGTAAAAAAAAAAAAAAAAAAAAAAAAACGTCACCGGACCCGACAGAAGCAGCCCAAAAGAAGCATACCTCTCTGCTCGCCGTGTGCGCCACAACAGCTGCGGCAGCAAAATCCGGTGAGGTTTATGGAGTTGAGCATGAGGGTGCCCTGTCCTGTACATCTCTGTGTCAACCCCTCCCACCTTTACCAGCCCCCCCCCCCCCCGCCAACACTCCCTCCACCAGCAGATCATTGGCTCCACACAAGTGAAGTGAAAGCTTCCTTTTTTTACATCAGCAATTAATTGGCCAAAAGTTGTAAACGTTGGAAGCTTATAGGTGTCAAGTGTGTGTACATCACAGCAAATACAGTGAATGAGACGTTTCCCTTGTAAGATGCAATTATGCTTTTAATTTGGAAACAACCTGTTACTAATAATGGCTGGTGTAAAATAAAGGTTAAATAGAATGTCACCAAGTTACACAAATAGACTTGGATGAAGTCATTGAGCTTTCTAACCAGCCACACGACCACGCATGATTAAGTGACGTTTTATTTTTTTCCATGTACTGGACACTTTAAAACCTCACACTCAGTCCAAGCTGAAAGTGTATTTGTGGTCTTAAAACAGCCATCGGTTGCCAATTGAATCTTCAAGTCATCGGAAGTATTTAGTGTGTTTCCAGAATGACACATAAGTGTTAACTATAGGTTGCATACTCTGGACCGACTAAAGGAGAAAGGGACTGTGCACGAATATATGACGAATTATCACGTATCAGCAGTGCAAACAAAAAGATATTTTAACACACACACACACACACACACACACACACACACACACACACAAACATACCCAGTAGCAACCAGAGGCAGGAGCACACCATTTATCATGAATGCATGGTACAAAATGAATAAAAAAACATCTTGAAGACATTAACAACAACAAGTTGAATGCATTTCCCCAGAAAGTGAAGTACCTTTCTCCTGTTTTAGGGGGTTACAAGTGCCCAATGTTTGGGCATGCCAGTCTTTTTGACGAGCACTTCAGAATGCCTCGTAGAATAGTGTGGAAAATTTGCAGAATTCCATGTGCGAGTGTCAGATGAGGTGGAATGTCTCTGATGTATGCGAGTGGGCGAGCTCCTCGGGAAGTTTCATCGTCCCCCTGCTGCGTTCTCTAGATGGAGAACATGAGCAACATCTCGCTATGCATACATCACACATAGTATGAATAGCTAGTGGCAGGTCACTGGCATGTTAATGAATTGAACATGCTCTTAAATAGCACTGGCTAAAGCAGACATGTTTTCCCTTTGACCTTGTCTCGCATCACTGTTTTTATTATAGGGTCGAATAGCACTGCAACACAATACTGTGAACTTATCAAATCAAATGGGAATAGATTGCAATTTGCATATCTACTATTACAACTGATCTCAATTAATATAACGGGGTCAACATTTCAGTCTGTTAGCTTTTCAGTATGATGTGCAGCACGACCCACTTGATTCATTAACATGCAGGGTAATGCTGGACAGTAGTGGAGTCTTAGAGACAGAGAGTGATGCAATGCGAAGGAGCTCGGTGTTGCACCAGCGTGATCAACAGCTGCAGCTGACCGAGGGACAGGCAGGCAACTTTATTTAAGGCAACTTTATTTATTAATGGCTATGACTGCATTTCTCGCTGTGTTTCTGTCTCGGTCTTTCCCTTTCCCAACTTCTCGTCCATACTGATACACAGGCCTTTGACAATTTAATTGCCCTGTTTTCCCCCCTGGAACAGCCACCGCTACTCAATTGAATGTGTGTGTGTCCTTGGTATGTTTGTGGACACTACTGGTAATCCGTTTGCATATAGAACAGTTGTCATCGAGTGACCAAACTGGGAAGAGAGACGACCAGCTTGCAGGAACATAGCAGACATCCGAAAGTCATTCAGAACATTTGTGCACGCTAAAATCTTTGCATTCAAAGAACAGTATGTGCAAGCGTCTAGAGTTGCTGTTGTGTGCGCGTGCATGTGTCTGCGAGTGTGCATGAAGGTGTCAGTGTGTCTACATTTACGTGTATATGCTGAAAATAAACACAGGTTACATCACTCCTTGTGACCCTGCAACACATCCAGCCCCTCCTCTCTTAGAAGAGGACTGACCAAGCAAAGTCTCTCATTGGCTGAGATGTTGCAGGGCCTGTTGAGGTAGTAACAGCAACCTTGTTTTATTTAGACCATTAAAAGTTTACACCCCATGCTATGTATACCATGAGTATTAAAGAAAACACTGGTACTTGTATGAAGCCTTTACATAAATAGGGAGGATCTATTGGTAGAAATGGAATTTGTACATTTTGTTTGGCTGCCTGAAAACAACAATTGTTGTGTTTTTATTACTCTATACATCGAGTTTACATAAACTGCTTGTTTATGTCTACATATGAATCTTATCCTCTTGATGGAGATGGATAACATGTTTCTACAGAAGCCCAGAACAGACAAACTAAATCCAAGGTCTGGATAGGGCCAAAAAACATTGTTCTCCTGTGCACTTGGCACAGACATTCCAGTTGGTCCATTAGATGTCGAAGGTCCTACACAGAGATCTTCAAAGTGAAATTGTCAAAGTGTCAAAAATAATCATTCATGTAAGTGCAATTTAGGACAATGCAATCAGAGAGATTATGGCAGATGTCTGTAAAAATGGCGCCGGTTGAGAACCTGAAACCGCATCAGCTACCTCCTGAAAAAACAAGACCTTTATTAAGGTCCCAGTCTGGCCTGGTCCCAAGGGGGTCGGACCTCAGGATTCCACTGTTGTTTTATATACCCTGGTGTCTCTGTGTGTATGTGACCAAGACGGAGATGTACAGCTGCCCAGTTGTCCAGTTCCACACAAACTCATCTCAGCTGTTCAGAATCTTCAAGTGTCATTGGAAACACACTTTGCAATATGCACATTTGGACACACACACACACACACAAAGGGCCACGTATGACAGGTCTGGCTCATTCATCCATCTACAAAAATGTTGGTGATAAATCTTCTGCGATAGAATCTGCAGCTATTTTTTTCTGAGAACAATTCCCTCATTGTGTCTTCATGACCACCAGGATACCAGAGCTTGCGGTCTTAAAGTCAATTCAATATTATTAAATCATTATAAGGATCATATTTGTTTTCATCATTAATGATGGAGTTTTTTTCCTGAGAAAAGTTTTTACATTACACTTTTTACTACTTTCCACTGTACTTAGTGTCAGTTTATGGCAGTGTTTGAAAACCACACAAATTACAGAAAGTAATGGCACAAATGTTTTTTTTGTGAAGATTAATTGGGATATTGAATGTTGCAAATATTGTGATGTATCATTTTCTTGATTTATGGTCCTCAATTAATGCAGCAATTTTTATTTTCTCAAATACTTTTGAAATACGTACATATTTTCTTGTATATATATTTTTTCAGTAGTATGATATTATCTCAAGCAGTTTGATGTCAAAATTGTAAAAAAAAAAAAACAGGCCTCTCAATAAATCAAAAGAATTTACTAATTAATCGCACATTTTGGAATTCAAAGCGATTAAAAGTATGTTTTCGCCTAATCACTTCAGAAAGTGTGCATTTCATGAGGTTAACGCGATAACTGTGTAAAAAGTGTTATTGCATTAATTTCGGCCACATTAATCGCATAGATTAATCACTTTGACAGCCCCATTAAAAACACTCTCAAGTGCTTTAAAAGAGGTTTGCGGCTTTGTAATGAATCGGTTAAAACAGGGGTCCCCAAACCTTTTCTTGTGAGGGCCAGAAAACCTATTTCCTCCTCTGGCCGGGCTGAGGGAGTGTGCCGGCGGGCCGCATTTGGTACTCGTCCGCCGTAGTTTGGGGACCCCTGGGTTAAAACATACAAATAGGCTGCTTTGGTTCTGCTAGCGGCTGAAGATGCAAGGTGACTATGAAAATGTGAAAAAACTTGCAGCACATTGACAGAACCCTAAATGTAATTAATGTAAGGAAGCAGTATGATCACTTCAATTAACGTACACGATGCAAACACAGAGCTTTTTTGCAGGTAACTATACTGAACGTTGGCCGTTTATTAAGGCCTAACCCTCTAAAACGGACAGAATGTGAATCAACCGCATCCTTGGAGAGGCTGACAAGTGCCACATTCCCAACATCTTATTACCAAGACTTCCCTGCTGCCATGCTGCCACTGGGTCACAGGAGTTATGCACACAATCACATATTCTCACACAGATATTAAGCCAAATGAACATGTAAAGACACGTGAGAGATGGACACAGAAACACCGATTTGGGCATGTGGGATTGCCACCTTCCTACCTGACATACCAGCGCTGTAATGAAGGTTCAGTGGTCGGCAACTGTGGGTGGAAGGGAAGCGATGTGTAGGGAAGACCAGAGGGCAGAATCAGAAATTTGGCATGTCACATGTCAAACAGAAAAGATTTACGACTGATCAGGTTCCACATCGGCAGCATGGTGTTGTGGCTTTAGAATGCAGGTATGGGAGTGAGATCACACTCCGGCTTTAGACTGTACACCCTTTCCGGCAACTGAAGACGGCGGCATTATTGGGGTTCGGTGTGGGGAACGTCGTCTCTCCTTGTCTACTCTTTTATGTCTTCTTGGCTATATAGATTAGATGTGGCTAAATTAAACTTGCAGATATGCAGACAACTTATATTGATTTGGATTTGTAATCAGTTTAAATGAGGAATATGAAACTGTTATAAATGTTAGAAGAGTGCCGCCTTGTTTTTCTTCTCTTATGTTTTCTTGCTCTCTACAGTCAGAAGTTGTGATTTATTTGCCTGTGACATCATGGAGACCGCAGCTATTTTTATTGGCTGGTAAATGGCCAGCTCTTCCCATGCTATGCCACCTGTCCAATCCGCACTAGTCAACAAGTGCCTAGCAAAAAAAGTCCAGCACCCAAAAATGATTGAGAGTTGAAAGGCGGAACATGATATGTGCATTTCGTGCCACTGTTGCATATTTCACAAGTCAAATGTCTTGTCAGTGCTACTAGTGGTTTGGTGTAACCTATTTTGCCTTTATTAGTCCTACTGAGCTTCCTAATTAAACACATACAAACAGCTATCCAGTGTGGGCCTAATTCATTTTTCTATTTATTTTTTCCGGCCTTGCACTGTGTGTTCCAAGGTGCGATTAGTCCTGAAAAACGCTGAGAACCCTACTGGGGGTGTCACATGACAAGCAAACACTGCCGTGCATGAGCAAATTATGGGAGGTTTAAACTACACTAAAGGTATAAACAACTACATTAAATGACACACAATAATAGCAAACAGTTAAATATATGAAAAATGTAAAGTGTTAAATCTATCAAAGGATTATGAAGGAATACAATGAGTATTACCTGCAGACAGGTATCAATGTTAAAACTGAATGAGACTTAGAGATTTTATTTGGATATTTGTCATTTTTAATGGGCAGGTAAGACTGCGTTTATAAAAGAGTGATTTACAAAGTCATACAACATAACACTGTATAGAGCTACTTCTAATTAGTGTTAGAATGTATGGACACCAACCAGAGCACTTCACAAATGATTAATCAATAAAACAAAATGTAACACCGTTGAAGGGTGGCGTGAGTTAGTTAAATAGTTTTGAGTGTGATTTATTGAAAGGGACCTGAATATGAGGTCATATTTGATTGTAGAACACCTGCAGAAGCTTATCTTGACCTCACTGCCTTACTTAAATCACAAATTAAAGTCAGTGGCTTGGAGGCCATCTTGTGGAAGGCTCTGGAATTACCAGTACAGCTCTTTTAAGATTATTCTGTTTTGAAAGTGGAGACCACAGACACACAAGGCATACCGTGGTAATAAATATTGTTTTACAAACCTTACGATCCCAATGATAAAGATGATGTAGAACAGATTTTTTTTTCAGTGAGTTTGTTTATTGTTATCCGTCAATGATGCAAGAAAAGAATCAATTACTTTTTCTTGTTAAAAGTAATATTTTCCCAATAATTAATTCAAGATGTGAAGCAGACGGTCAATTTATGGACTGCAAAAATGTACCCATGGAAGAGATTTGATAAAAACAAACATTCAACTATTTTTCGATTAAAGATATTCTTGTGTATGTGTATTTTTCAACCCCGATGAAATTCCTTTTGATTCCACCAATTTGCATCGCCACCCCAAAGGACATCCCAAGCCATGGTTGACAACAGCAGGTCTCTTTAAGGATTCTAAACACCTCAAAACTCCATCCAAATCCTTTTGTTACATATGTTAAAGCGCCTATTAGTTAATATCAAAATCAATTCTATTGGCCAAATTCCAACTTCCAACGCATGGAATTTGATTCTGATTACACTGTGGTCTCAACTAACAAATACACAAGAATAATTTTGAATAATTTCCCCAAACAAGGGAAACAAAAATGAAATAAATTAATTAGTATAATGCTTAGTAGGTCCATTTTTATTTCATACATAATATTGTAACATCGGAAGAATGAAATGTTTAGCTGTTTGGTATCAACCAACATCATGTGTCTAATATACTACAAAACATAACATCGTAAAAATAAATAAATAATTATCTTTTTTATATATTGGATCAGTCACCTACCTACGATTTATTTATTTCGCATTTGATATAAAACCCATTCAACAGTGCGTGCCAGGTCGCGGGGTTAAGGCCTTGCTCCTCCGCGCCGTTGGGGGGCGCGTATCCGCGTAAATAAATATCATCGCGGGGTTGACGAGGGCCGCCCAGCCATGTTGAGGAGTCTGTCAAGCAAACTGCAGCCCGCCATTGTGTAGAAACCAGGCTCTTTAGAGAGATAGGGGCGCTTGGGTGAAACTCTCCAAATAGTTAGACAATTCCGCACCCTGCCGCTTTTATTTAGGAGTAAATATACTAATACAGGCTCCGGGGGGGAAAGACATGTCAGCCAGCAGCCTTCTTGACCAGGTAAAGAGAGGTATTTTCTGAACATTTACGAGGGCCAAATTTCTCAGCATCGCGACGGCTAGCGAGGATAGCTTAGCTCCGAGGCAGCGGCTGTGGCTCAGTAGTGCAGTAGGCCTGACCACCTGCTAAAGGAACTGACTGCTGAAAATATATCTCTTCATCTATTTTTCCCCTTCCTCTCTTCTCATAAATCAAACCTTCATGAATCACCTGGACCCAATCCAGAGACCGAAAGGCCAAGCTAATAAAGGTAAGGATAAATATTGCCCGGAAATTATCGACCCGGAGTGAATGCGGATCTTTTTACGTGCAGTGCTCTTTGAAAATTGTTACGTGCGCGGATGCGATAGCTTGCGTCCTAGCTAACCCACTGTTAGGCCTGTCTTTCTAAGCTGAACACACCCATTCCAGTTGGCTTGTAACTGAAATGGAAACGCAAAACTATATTGCGTTGCCGAAGTGCTTGTGCCCCTAAACTCGCGGTTCGCGAGGGTCCGTACACCCCTGAAGTGAAACGGCGCTTCTGGTTCCCACAGCTAGCATTAGCCATGTCTTGGCTAGCTAACGTTAAATGGCAACATGATCCACATCAGTCCCCTTTTTCCTGTTTGCACTTGCAACGCATTTCATTGCGTTGACAGGTGCGAGAGGTCCCTCTTAGTTCTCGGCAATCCTCAAATCGCCGCCCGCAAACCGGTTATTCAACGTCAAGCTACAGGTGCGATCCTATCACGCCGACCGCTCGGCTAATGTTAGCCAAGTCCATCATGTTGAAGCGACTCTTGGCGCTCGTTAACATGGAGACGCTGCGCACTACACGCAGCTAACCACACACACACACACACACCGCCTGCTAACGTTAGCCGGTTGCTAACTTAACCCTCGAAATGACACGTCTTCCGACGTTCTTTTTCCTGTGTCGAGTGAACCCGGCGTGTTCAAGTCATTGTGCTGTACAGCGTGTAATGCTAGGTTTATTGCATTAATCGGTTGTTTATTTATCTCGCTTTCCATGGCCGGTAACGCTCGCAAAGAGTCCCATGTCGCCGTCATATCAACTAACGTTATGAACCAACACTCTGGAAACTTATGGAAACTAACCGCAGGACAAGGCTGCATTGCCATTTCCAAATGCGTTAAGTCTGATACGGAAATTCCCCTACTATCGTAACATTTTGAAGAGGTTTTGTAAATTATTTGAAGTGTGTTTGTGTGGTGCCTGAATGTAAGCTGCATCAGTGCCTGGTGGATTCGACTGTTCTCCGTAGGGGATTTATGTTGTTATCGTTCGGTGTGGTGTCTGATCATGCTCGTCCTAGTGGCATTTCCTGTGTCACTCATCAGTAATAGCAAGGAGTGGTTTTATTGTGTAACAAGTGGTAATGATTAAGTGAAATTGCCAGTCAAGACTTTAATTCCATCTGTCGTCACACAAATGTTTGATCTTTTTTTAAATCAGTTTTTTTTGTTCTTTACAGTGCAAAACGGAGCTGTGACCCAAAAGGATACTTTGAATGACGATGAGTTTGAGCCTTACCTGAATACTCAGGCCAGACAGGTACTTTCATATTGATCAGTGTTTTCTTAACAGAGGGGGCTTTTTCAGTTAAGCTTATTTTACTGTCCCAGATGTGTGTACTTATAAAATGATTCAAGAGCTGCAATGATTGATGGATTCAGAGGTAGCACTGACATGTCATGAATTCAAACTGAACTTTATTTTAAGTGTTCATTTGAAATTAATACCATTTTACCATGAAATGAGTCAAAAATAATCTTGCGTCACCAGCCCTGTCTTGGGTCAATGTATAAATGCCTTTATTGATCTGTAACTGATCTTGTTGACTTGTTGCACGCTATTTGGATTCCATGTATTTCTGTCTTTATAGATGGGACGGTGTTACTATTATTAAACGGAGGTCTCGGAAATTAAAACAAGCAATTTTTGCTTTACACAATGCAGGTTAGCGTGAAGAATGTGCAGCAGGATATGGCGTAAAACCTTTTTGTAAAACTATTCTCATATATTGTATATACACTCACACATTAAGGGTATTGACTAAAAAAAATATATGACCACTAAAACAAATTCTCTTTTCTCTGTAGAGCAATGCCTATACGGCCATGTCGGACTCTTACATGCCCAGCTACTACAGCCCCTCCATAGGATTTTCCTACTCCTTGAATGAGGCAGCATGGTCCACAGGTGGGGACCCTCCTATGCCTTACCTGGCCTCCTATGGACAGTTGAGCAATGGGGAGCCCCACTACCTCCCGGACGCTATGTTTGGCCAGCCGGGCCCCCTGGGGAACAATCCGTTCCTGGGCCAGCACGGTTTCAACTTTTTTCCCAGTGGCATCGACTTCTCTGCATGGGGTAATAGCAGCTCTCAGGGACAGTCGGGTACACCGCAGAGCTCTGGCTATAGCAGCAGCTATGCATACGCTCCTAGCTCGCTTGGGGGCGCCATGATCGATGGACAGTCGCCGTTTGCACCCGCTGCCAACGAGCCGCTGAATAAGGCACCTGGTATGAACAGCCTTGACCAGGGCATGGCAGGGCTCAAGATTGGCGGCGCTGCTCCTGGTGGTAATGGTGACATGGCTCCTAAGGTGGTTGGCTCTGGCTTGCCTGGTGGGGGTCCCCACGGCCCCGTTACATCTGTTGGACCTCCAAGCATGCCTCCCGTCTCAATCGCCCCTGCCAAGCCTGCCTCCTGGGCTGATATTGCCAGCAAGCCAGCCAAGCCTCAACCCAAGCTGAAAACAAAGGGTGGCATGGCCGGTGCCAATTTGCCACCTCCGCCCATTAAACACAACATGGACATCGGCACTTGGGACAACAAGGGCACCATGCCTAAAGCTGCCACCCCTCAGCAGGTGCCTCCCATTCCCAGCAATGGGCAGCCGCCCAATCAGGCTTCACCACAGCTCGGAGCTACTGCTGTAGGGAACCCGCAAATGCCCCTCAGCAATGGACAGCTGGGCCCCCCGGTTTCCCAGATGGGGCAGCATCAGCTTCTACCCGGGGGGCAACCAGGTATGGGCCAGATGCCTCCTCTCTCCCAGTGTCCTCCTCCAAGCCAACAGCAACCTTCTCAACCTACTCGTTGGATCGCTCCGCGTAATCGTGCTAATGGATTTGGGGATGGCAGTGGGAGTGGTACGGGCCAGTCACCGCCGACTTCATCTGGTGTGGGTGTGGTTCCGGGAGTCCCCTCCGAGCCTCACCCAGTCCTAGAGAAGTTGCGCATGGTCAACAATTATAACCCCAAGGACTTTGACTGGAACCCCAAGCAGGGCAGGGTGTTCATCATCAAGAGCTACTCCGAGGATGACATCCACCGCTCCATCAAGTACAACATCTGGTGCAGTACGGAGCACGGCAACAAGAGGCTCGACGCGGCGTACCGTTCGTTGGGCGCCAAAGGGCCGCTCTATCTTCTGTTTAGCGTCAATGGGAGCGGTCACTTCTGTGGCGTAGCGGAGATGCGCTCACCCGTGGACTACAACACGTCTGCTGGCGTGTGGTCGCAGGACAAGTGGAAGGGTCGTTTTGATGTGCGTTGGATCTTTGTTAAGGACGTTCCCAACAGTCAGCTACGGCACATTCGGCTGGAGAACAACGAAAACAAGCCAGTGACCAACTCTCGGGACACACAGGAGGTACCGCTGGACAAGGCCAGGCAGGTGCTGAAGATCATCGCTGGATATAAACACACCACATCCATCTTCGATGACTTTTCTCACTATGAGAAGCGTCAAGAGGAGGAAGAGTGTGTGAAAAAGGTAAAAGTCACAGTTGAAATAAAGTGAATGGTATAAGGATGGATGCAAAAATAGTGCTCTTGTGTTGAAACGGGTGCAGAATATGGTTGGGATGTTCATTTGCTTCCATCGAGCCACGTAGATGTACTACCTTTCCTCTTGCATCAGAAAATAATTCAGGAACATTGGGAAACTCAGAATTCAATGGTATTCATAAATCTAAAGGATATTTAGACTTTTTTTTTCTTTTTTTTTCACTGTGAAAAAGGGGTAATAAACACAAAAGAATGAACACAAATGTTTTACCCACACATACACTTGCGCTCACCTATGCCGTGGACTACATTTTTATTATTTTTTGTCTTATGATCTCGGTTGTTCAGTATCTGTTGCTAGCATCAAAACATACTTGGTGGTGCAGCCACCTGAAGATGTGGAATGTGTTTTTGTCTGAACAAACATTTTTGTATTGCGTGACGCCGTTTTTTGTAGGAATCAACAGGAGGAACAGATTCAATCACTTGATGCTTGTTTTTGCGATTATTAGGAAAACGTGTTCCTATTAATATTTTGGCCTGCAAGTGACTCACATCTGTATGAAACATTCTATAAGAGCAATATTTGCCAAGGCCTGTTTTACCCTTCATACTAAAACGTCATAGAATATAAGGTTAACGTGCTATTTCAATTGATTTCTCCACTATCTTTCTGTCTGAAAATCTCAGTGTGCAGCCTATTAAGACTACAAAAATGTGTTTTTAATGCAAGGTGCATTCAAAATCTATGCAGAAATATTTCTGTTCACATTACTGATTTTGTTTAGACACTTTGTGCTTGCTATAAACGGCAGCTGTACATAATTGAATGTAGCAACTGAATAAGCCGCTTTTAAGAGTTTGTGGCTTTTTTTAGTATAGATCGGTTTTCAAGTATTCAAGAAATGTCAAACTAACAACTCTTGAGCTTGAACCAGCTAAATCTTCCCGTAACTAATGACCTCACACTGTTCATTTTAGTCCTTTATTTATTGGTTAATGTTTACGCTAAGGTCCCATGCCTGTGTTGCGTCTCCGAACACGGCTGTAATCTGACATTGTCGCTCTTTATCGAGGCATGCTGGCGATGATGCAAAAATGCTGGACTTGTATTCAACTCCTCTGCTGTTTTCAAATTAATTTAAAAGTCTACAGAAGAGAAATGACTATTTCTGACAAATGTCTAGTTTAAGTCAAATGCCTTGTCTGTCCTTAAGCTCAGTTTTCACCTCTCTGTGACAGGTGGAGGTCCAAGGCACTGAGCCATATCCCAGCAACCCCATCAACAGGAGTCATTACAGGCTTCAGGTAACGTGCCTCTGCTTTCACTTCATGCAGAAGCAGTTAATGTATGCTGCTTAAATCGCCCCAAATTCATAATACTTTTTTTTAAATTTCATGACTTAAAGAAAGTTGAGATCCATAGTTGCATGAACAGCCTATTTATTTGAGAAAATGTAATTAGTCAACATTTGGATGTGCACATTTTAGCTTCCTTGCAGAATGAAAAGTGGAGGATGTGCGTCTTAACCCGAAAACGTGTGTGTGTGTAACTTTTTCTTTTCCTTTTTGTTTTAGGAGCGCCAAGGACGGGTCAAGTAACAGTTGGTGCTTTGGTCAAAAGACTGCAATGGCCTCCTCTAAAGCCCTCTCCGCCCCATTACATCATTACATCCAGATCTCTTAAATTCTAATTGGGGTGAAGAATTAACAAAGGACAAAAAACAAAAATGAAGACTTTCTTGATTTTCTTTTGACTTTAAAGACTTACTTCGAACTTGTAGTGAAAAGAAAAGGAAACGATTATTCATAGGACTACAACTAAATGCATAGCATCCTTAGGTGACATCTTTTTTTGCCCCACCCCATTCCACTACATATGCTTTTCCTTTGCTGCTTTTTTCCTTTACAAAAAAAGGATCATCCTCCTGTTTTTATGGTCCAAGAGCAAGTCTGTAATTCTCAAACACACGCGAATCCAATAGAAATCGTAGTGTTTGCTTATAGTGTCCTAAAGTCAACAGTGGACCATTTGTCTCCTTTTCTTTGTAACCCCGCCCCATTGACAGCCCTGTCACAGCTTCAACTAGGACCCAGTGGAGTTCCCCCCACCCCCCTCCCACCAGCCCCTTCAATGGATTTTCTCAAACTACCCTCACATTCTATTTCTTACATGCTTGCCATGTCGTGTTCGAGGGGACTGCAGATTTAGAATGGCCCATTTTGTTTTTCGCATGTGTTGGACTGAGTATGTGTGCGTGGAAGGTGGAGTCTGGAGGGTTGGCGGAAGGGGGGCGGGGTAGGAGTATGGAAGCAGAAGAAATGTTAAGTTGATGAGCCATGCTTGGTGTATAATTTTATGGTAAAAATAAAATGGGGGGTGGGGGGCGTCTGTTAACACTCTTCATTGGACTTTGTTTAACCTTTCTTTTCTCTTGGATAAGTTTATTCATTGTTGCTATGGACTGCTTTCATTTTTTGTTTTGTTATTCTCCTTCCTCCATTTTCTAAAGGCAGATGCGGGTGGCTTCGCCCCACTCGTTCTATTAATCAGTTCAAAAGTAATAAATGTGGTATATTCAGCAGAACTGGTGTGCATTCCCCTTGTTTCACTGTGTAATGCAATTTACTTAGTCATGCAGCGTGGCTGCGTTCTTTTCCCTGATGGGTACATAAATTAACATTTGTTTTTTTTGGTCCTAACCCATTATACTCAGCCGTCCACTCCCCATCCTGACTTTCACTCGATTTTCCTAACCCACCTTGTCCTGCACACTCATTTCTGACTGCTCAGCCAACTTTACATACTATGATACCGAATCAGCTTCCACCATATTCAGAATGTCCTTGTTGGTGAGTTTAAAAAAAAAAAAAATACGCAAGGTCCTCTTTCAGAACTACTGGCTTTTTTTTGTGGCATAATAAAGATGCTCCACAAAGTGGTCTGTGGGTTTTTCTGTGGTCCTATGAGTGACCTGTTGTACCAGTCTACTTGTGATGTGTCCTTTTCCTTAAAGGATATTCCTAATGACTGAAATCTGCTTTTACTACTTTACTATCATTCACTTGGCCCACCACCCCACCACTTGTTTTTGCTTCAGGGACTACATTGTTTAATGCTGATAACCTATATATGGACATTTCTGTTGAGCGAAATCTGATATCAAGGGGAGAGGTTTAAATTTCTATCGCGTCGTATACGCCTGCGTGTGTAGGCCTGTTAATGATTTTTAGAAATGAAGTCCGCCATTTTCTCTCCTGAGTGCGTCACGTTGCACTAGACAGAACGGCCACAAGAAGGCGACATCGTACCATTTTACTGCAGCGCGTTCCCCATCCGAGGTCTGTAGAGGCTGTCTCAGCATTAAGGACTTCTGTACATTGGGCAAATAGTAGAGCTGTACGTTTTATTTATCTTGTTAAATGCCATAAACGCAACCTATGATCAGTCACATTAGTTTAAGAACTTTAAATGATGGGGTTTTGATTATTTGTGACTTTCATTGAGTCTGTGATTGAGACGTTGCACCATAAATGTACGCCTACCGAAATACAATTGTATCCCGTTATCAAACCACATAACTGGCAATATCAACGACCCAAGTGAAGAAATTCAACCCCATGGCACTGTAGTTATAAATGAACATAATTCCATTCCATCGTTTTAATTTGCACGTCAAATATCAAGAACTAAGGTCTGTAATTCCATTATTAATATATATAATGACTTGTATTTGCAAGAAATTGGGTAAAGGATACACAGAGGATCGCACATATTTGTCGTCGTCCCGAAGCAGGAGGCCCTTGTGTGAAGCACTGTGTCACACAGTCTCACACTGTCAAGGAATCACTTATTAACAGACTGTCACACAGTCTCACACACTGTCAAGGAATCACTTATTGACAGACTGTCTCACACAGTCTTACACACTGTCAAGGAATCATTTATTGACAGACTGTGTCTCACAATCTCACACTGTCAATGAATCACTTATTAACAGACTGTGTCTCACAATCTCACACTGTCAATGAATCACTTATTAACAGACTGTGTCTCACAATCTCACACTGTCAATGAATCACTTATTGACAGACTGTCACACAATCTCACACACTATCAAGGAATCACTTATTGACAGGCTGTGTCACACAGTCTCACACTGTCAATGAATCACTTATTAACAGACTGTGTCACACAGTCTCACACTGTCAAGGAATCACTTATTGACAGACTGTCTCACACAGTCTCACACACTGTCAAGGAATCATTTATTGACAGACTCTCACACAGTCTCACACTGTCAAGGAATCACTTATTGACAGACTGTCTCACACAGTCTCACACACTGTCAAGGAATCATTTATTGACAGACTGTCTCACACACTGTCAAGGAATCATTTATTGACAGACTGTCTCACACAGGCTCACACACTGTCAAGGAATCACTTATTGACAGACTGTCACACAGTCTCACACACTGTCAATGAATCACTTATTGACAGACTGTGTCACACAGTCTCACACTGTCAATGAATCACTTATTAACAGACTGTGTCTCACAATCTCACACTGTCAATGAATCACTTATTGACAGACTGTGTCACACAATCTCACACACTATCAAGGAATCACTTATTGACAGACTGTGTCACACAGTCTCACACTGTCAAGGAATCACTTATTACAGACTGTGTCACACAGTCTCACACTGTCAAGGAATCACTTATTGACAGACTGTCTCACACAGTCTCTCACACTGTCAAGGAATCACTTATTGACAGACTGTCTCACACAGTCTCACACACTGTCAAGGAATCATTTATGACAGACTGTCTCACACAGTCTCACACACTGTCAAGGATCATTTATTGACAGACTGTCTCACACAGTCTCACACACTGTCAATGAATCACTTATTGAAAGACTGTGTCACACTAGTCTCACACACTGTCAAGGAATCACTAATTGACAAGACAAGCTTTGGTAGCTGTAACGTTTACGTGAACACCACACGGGCCACAGCGAGCATTCACTGTCCACAAGCGTCTCACAGACTGTCCTTTCATAAGCTTCTTTCTATTTTCAATCAGATCTCCATGCTT